>MNPL01020768.1:828-12985 GCA_002081605.1 Tropilaelaps mercedesae
CCAAAGCGTGCCATTTCTTGGGCTATGCGCATTTTTGCCTTGGAAACCACGCCGAGGCTATTAGCTACTACGAACGTGCCCTTCAGCTCTGCAGCGACTTCCCTGGCGACTCCCCCAGCACATTATCGGGTTCATCTCCTGAAACGACGATCTCCGGCGTAGAGCTAAACTCACGCCGACTAAAGAACATCCAGAGCAAGGAGAGTCGACAAGATCTGAGCAGGGCCTACTGCAATTTAGGCCTTGCCCGGGCTGCTGTAGGCGACTTTCAGGCAGCCCTTGACTGTCAACGCCACTTCCTTGCAATAGCCCAGGTTTCACGGGATATACAGGGCAAATTTCGTGCTCTAGGAAATATTGGTGATATATTCATACGCATGGGAAATGGACAAGAGGCCATTAAGGTAGGTCAATTTTAGTTTTATTTTTTATTTATTTATTTTTTTCCTCAATTTTTTTCTCAATTTTACTCAGAGGTAGACCATTCATTCATTCCCGAAGTCGTATTAGCGAAAATATTCCTTCACATTTAGATTGTTGTCCGTTCCAAAGCATATATTATCGGTATTTTGATTTAATGATATGAATTCTATATCTAATATCCTTATACTTGTAAGGTATACGATAGTTTATGCTCTTTACTAGTAATAGCTTCTGCTAACGATGCTGGCCCTGTAAAGTATGCGAGGTGCTGCTCAATTCGGTCAACATGCGCTTCCATTCGAATGTTTTTCACCTTTTTCTACTGATGCGTTTATACAAAAGAACTTTTTCGTATCCTTGAGGGCTTCTTCTCGTGAAAATGGAACCTAAAGGCTACCCTATTCTCTCATTGATATTATTGGCAAGAAAAGCGAGTTAATTGCGCCCTTCCCAAAAGTGCGCAGTGAATGTTCACTCATCGATTAGGCTACTAATTAACTTCTTGAAAAGTAAATAAGTCTATCCGGCGAATACGATTTTTAGCTCGAGCATTCATTGGTCGGAACTAAACCAGTTATAATTAGTAGCAATATACAATGCGTGGTCCGATTTTGGCAGGCGTATCAGAAGCAGCTGGTTCTCTGCCGAGAAGAATCTGGTAGTACGCTTAAACATCTCGAGGCCAGTTCGTTCTCGGCTCTTGGTGCCTGCCATCAGCAGATGAAGGCTTTTGATCGAGCGCTCGGCTTCCACACTCAGGAGTTGCAAATTTACAAGGAGTTGGGTAATCTACAGGGAGAGTGCCGAGCTCATGCTAGTCTGGGAACAACGCACGTTAGCCTGGGAAACCACGCCGAGGCGTTAAGGTGTTTTCAGGCGCAACTCGAGAAGGCCAAAGAGTTGCGGAGTTCCACCCTTGAAGTACAGGCACTCACGAATGTTGGCGGAATGCGTCTGAGGCTCGGACATTTCGACGAGGCTCTTGTCGTATTTGAGCGACAGGCACATCTACTGGAATCGGTAAGCGATTTAAGTATAGCTATGTTCGTCCGTTTGCGCCGTATCACAGTGAATTAACATTTTAGTTACTAGCATAATTATCAGTTTCGGTATAAGAGCTTCCTGTTTCCTTTTTATAATGTCTAGAATACCAAACTGTTTCATACGTGTGACACTTCAGATGGAGGGTTCGAATATACTTCTTGAGCGGGCTCGGACCTGTGGTCAACTCGGGGAGTGCTATCTAGGACTTGGCGACTTTAAGGTAAGATAATTAGCACAGTAGACACGCATGTGCGTGCAATTCCCAATTTTCCCTTTTCGAGTGTCGCAACGCGACTTTGTGAAATACGTGCGCTTGTCGGGCTGTTCAATAACGTCGTCAACACGTCGACACGTTCTCGATCCACGAACAGGAGGCAATTGAACGGTTTCTGCAGTTTCTACGAGCAGCGTTGAGATTGAATTCGGCCAAGGACAAGGAGCGTGCGTATAAAGGCGTGGGTAACGCCTACCTAAGCGTCAGTGATCACCAACAGGCGCTCGTAAGTCATTCTATTAATTTTTGTCGGTAGAGTGATCATGACCTCTGAAAATGCGGTAGCGGTTCGAAGATCTTCAAACAATATATTTTATGTTTTTGATGCAGTCTTCACGGTTGCAATCTTCTCGTTCATAAATGTTATGCCAAATCAAGGAGCAACTTTATTCCGGAGCAAGGTTTTATTCTAGCAATTCTCCTCATGAACCCTTGTTTTTTGCCGGTCTAATTTTATATTGGCAGATGTATTTCGAGAAACGTCTCGTTGTCGCCCACGAGCTCAATGATCCCGCGATCAAGTGCGGTGCGTACGGGGATCTTGGTCGGCTGCATGGCGAAATGGGGCATTTTGCACAAGCGCTGTCATGTCTTGAGCACAAAATGCGTTTGGCCCAGGACAGTGGCGATGAGTCCTCACAAGCTGAAGCGGCCGCTTCCCTGGGGAACGTCTACGCCAAGATGGCAGATTTTGATCGGGCTATTGAGTGCCATCGCCTTGATCTCAGCATTTCAGAGCAGGAGGTGAGAGGCCGAAAAAGTTTTGCGTAAAATGCGGTAATTTTAATACTTAATCCAAATGACTATGCGCATGCGAGTAGTCAATTAGATTTGTTAAAAAAGAGAACAAAGAAATAGCGATTCGGTTTTTTTTTATGACGAATGCACTTCTGGTCCGTGTGGCCATTTTGGTCTATATGGCAGCTTTCTATTTGAAATTGCGGTTTGAAAAGCATTCCCTCATAGGCACAGAAGGTCTTCCTATTTGGGCATACTTATAATGGCTGTTTACCCTTTCTTTCTACTCTACCTCCTCTGCACGTAGTTGCGCTCGAATACCGCTAAAACAATCAACTGCTATTGGTTCTACATGCTTTAAATGTATTGACGATTGACGAAATTGACGATTAACTAAAAGCTCTGTGTGTGCTTTTCCTATATTCCCTTGCCTAGGTAAAGGATCCCCGTGGACAGGCTCGAGCTCATGGGAATCTAGGTAACACCTATGAGGCGATGGGTTGCTTTGATAAGGCGATTGTTCACCACGAGAAGCAGCTCGAGCTGGCATCGAAGCTTAAAGAAAGAGCGATTAAAGCTGTTGCATACACCAGCCTCGGAAGAATCCATCATGCTCTTGGGGCACTCGCTAAGGCCACCGAATATCTTCAACAGGTAGGGCTGAAACAATTGAACACATTTAGTGTAGGTAATTTCGTTTGGATGTCTAGCCTAGGTTGCGAACTATCCAGACATGATTAAATGATATTTCCTGCCATTTAGCTAGGACAGTGCATGTATTCAGGTGAGCAATTTATGCTTTATGAGAATTTGGCAGAGATCAAAGGAACTTATTTCATAATCTAATATCTATTAGTTGTAATGCGTTATGTTGTGTATGACATCCTTCTCTCTGTAAATAATGATCGCAGGGCCTAACGATGGCGGAGCAGCTCGGCAAACAAGATGAAGAAGCCAGCATTCGGAGGAGGTTGGCGTTTGCGCTATGGGCGCAAGGAGATCTTCACGGCGCCTGTCAGGAACTCGAAAAAACAGTCGATCTTCTTGAAGCCAGCAGATACACATCCCAAAGCGAAAGTGACCAAAAGGTTAGAGGTGTCGCCCGGTCGCTATATTTATTCATACAACGAAATTATGGATCAAACAACCGTACTATTTGTTACGATATTCTATATCAACTGCAAATAACGTGAGAACCAATTTTGTTTTCGTCTTCAGGCGACATACGCCGCATTGCAGAGGGCGCAAGTATTGTTGAGCCGCCATGAAGCGGCGTTAGCCACCGCCGAGCGTCTTCGGGTTCGTTTTGAGAGGGGATCCCGTTACGATCGAGGTGCTGCCCACGCTTTTCCTTGCTCGCAGTTAACGGCCGAACTGATTGTGGACGCTGTAGATAGACAGAAAGCCGCTGTGATCTACTACAGCATCGCCGCGGGAATGCTCTACTCATGGTGTATCATACCGCAAAAGGGGGTTGTCAAGTTCGCTGAAACTGTTATCGGGGAGACTGAGGCATCCGGTCTAACCATCCCTGATAGCGAGGGTAGATTTCCGGTTAACACTCAAGACGATACGATAGCGCGCCACCTGGCCAGCCTTCGGGAAGGCCTCGGCGTCGGAATGGATAGTTCGGGATCAACAAGGTCCGATGACGAGGGCACTGAATCCGACTCTGAGGGCTTTGGACGATTGCGCAGGAATCATCTGCTCAACAGCTCGAGCTACAGTCTGAGCAGTGTCTTCTCCGTAGGAAGTGTTAGTGTAGCCTCTACTTCCACCAAAATGGCTGACAATGGAAACTGCAACAGCATTCGCCCACCGAGACCACACTGGGCAGGGCCTCCTGCGTTGCACGCCCTCTACGATATTTTAATTGCTCCATTCATGGACCAGCTGGTAGGAGTGCATGAAATCGCTATTGTACCCGATGGAAAAATACATCTTGTACCATTTGCCATGCTTCGGGGAGAGGATTCGGGATATCTCGGCGAACGGTTTTCGCTTACGAACGTACCCTCTATTGCTGCGCTACGCAGTGGACAACGGGCTAAGATGCTCAGACGGCAAGACAATGAGGAGACTGCCAACAGCGCACTCGTCGTCGGCAATCCCAGACTAACACCTGGCATGCAGAAGATGCTCGACCTTGGCGATATTCCCCGAGCCTACGAAGAAGCTGAACTCGTCGGAGAGTTGCTAACGGCCAAGCCTATGCTGGGTCTCGAGGCGACGAAAGAGGCTGTCATGAACCAGCTGACTTCTGCAACTGTGATCCACATCGCTGCTCACGTCTCGTGGAGACTGCCGGGAATCGTGCTTTCGTTAGGCAGCAACGTACTGGAGGGAGAACATCCCTATCTGGCTGCAGAAAACGCTGAAGACGAAGACGAAGAGGACATGCCCGCATCCGGAGAATTTCTGCTGACACCGCAGGATCTCATGTCGCTTCATCTTCGTGCCAAGCTCGTTGTACTAAGTTCGTGCCACACGCGCTCGGAACATGGCGAAATTCGTGAGGACGGACTTAATCAAATTTCAAGAGCGTTTCTCGTAGCAGGCGCACAATGTGTCATCACCTCTCTGTGGCCCGTAGCGGACACGGCAGCCAAGATTCTATACCGAACCTTTTACTCATCACTTCTTCAAGGATCGAAGGCGGCGGCCGCGCTTGCGGAGGCCATGAGAACGATCCAGAGCACGAAACAGTTCGCGCATCCCGCCAACTGGGCTGGGTTCGTCCTCATCGGCTCAAACGTCCGAGTCGCCTATCAGGTAGCCGCAATGGGCCAGGCGTTGGCAGAAATGCTACGCTACCCCGACAGAAGTCGTGACGCACTGCGCGTATGCCTTCACCTTGTCGAGAAGTCTCTGCAGAGAATCCACAGAGGCCAACGAAATGCCATGTACACGACGCAAAAGTCTATCGAGAATAAGGTTGGTACGGCAGCTACGGGCTGGAAGGAACTGTTGATCTCTGTCGGCTTTCGATTCGAACCTGCCGCTAACAACCTGCCTGCTGCCGTTTTCTTCCCTCAGTCTGATCCTGGTGATCGACTGAACCGATGCAGCTTAAATTTACAGGCTCTTCTCGGACTGTCGGTACAGACTCAGTCGGCGATTGCCAAACTGATGTCCAATGGAGACTTCGTCGATGACATCGTGCACTTGATGCGCGAGGTTGTATCCCAGCTCGAGCGAAGCCATCGAGGACAAGACGACGACGTTGAATGTCCGGTAAGCGTCAAGCTCTGGAGCGTTCCGGGATGTCATGAACTACTCGCTTCTCTAGGCTTCGATCTTATGGAGGTGGGCCGAGATGAGGTCACCCTCCGTATGGGCAAAGCTGCCAGCTCGCGCAGTATTGAGTTCGCACTGCAAGCGCTGCTCGCCCTGCTCGATCCTATCGATCCACAGGACGAGACACACAGCGTGCAGGACCAGGACGCCAGCGACCACAGCGACGACGATTCGCTCGAAAGTCACGCGTCGCTCCAAGCTGAACCTCCGGCTGAGTTTAGCCAGGGGCCTCACGCTATCGCACATCGCAGCCATGTCATCAGCGCGGGCGATGGAGCATTTGCGCATTTTGTCAGGACACGGGGAGAGCCAGACGGGCTAAGCGCAACTGCGGCAGGAGGTGAGATTGAAGGTATCATCGTCGAGAAACGACCGAAAAGTAGTAAATCGATGTGGAGTGATAAAAGCACTTCGCAGCATATTTATGCGTCGGCTAGCTCGCATAGCAGTGCGAGTAATCAGCTGGACGAAGAGGACGGCATTCGACCACGTCTCGAAGCGTTTACGATCACTACCAGCAGGAATCAACAGAAACCTCCGAGGTCTGCCGCCGCCTTAAATGACATCTACTATGAGACGAGAAACGCCATGGGACTGGGACTAGCGCCCTCTCTACTTAATATCCTTCGGAGCGATATGCGCCATGCAAAGGTCGCACATCCGCAACAGCCTTCACGGCATGAGGTACCCACTCCGCCGGCGAGACCCGAAGGCGGTCTGGTCGGAATCTGTGGACCCCCAGATCCGCCACGAGTGGCTCGGCCACCTCCACCCCCGTTACCCGCCAGCGGATGTTCCCGGACAACGGATGACCGACCCAGAGTATTGAGAAGTCTTCAGCAGAATGACACTAATAAAAACACAAGTGGTGGAAGCCCGCCATCGGCCGACACCGAGGAGAATATGATGCAGCCGGAATTTTTAAGGACGGCAACGAATATGAAACGAAGATCTGCCATATTTAGTGCAACGGCCAGCTCAACGAAAAGCAAGGACAGTCTTATCTAGCCATTTTTTTCGTGTAAATACGTCGACATCGGTAAGACTAACCCTGCGCGATGCTTCGTCTCGTCCATGGACAAATTTCTACGTTAAACGTTGTCTACGGCGTTGTTCAGCCATATTCGATTTAAGAGAAACCATCACATGTGAGAGTCTGATGATGAATCCAGCGCGCAAACTAGGCCCAATCGCAAACATCACAAAGTGACGTTCGTATTTCACTGGCGTTGGTCTGTTATAATCGAACGTTATCCACGCCAAACTTAGCGTCACTATGACGAGACTATTTATATACTCTTACATAGGCAACCTTACACACGCTATTGTACAGCGCGATGTTGCCAGGTTGAACAAAAAGTTGTACAAAGAAAAATCCCTTTAACGATATATGCATGTAAAAAGCAATATAACCGAAATTGACGACCGGCTACGAAAAGCGAGTGTGACACATTCTGGAGAAATAAATGAATTACAACAAATCGAGATTACAGTCTTACTTCTGTACTTGTGTCATGTAAGGGATACAATACTTGTCAGCGTAGCTGATTTATTAATTGTTAAATAGCTTCGGCCTTTTCATTTGTCACTTAAGGGACAAACGTTAATTTTTACAGTTTACCAGTCAACTCTTGAGCATGTCAAATAAAACAACAAAGTATCTGACTTATGTTCGGTTTTACTATTTTAAACCGAAATGTTTGCATGGCGGCACAAACGATAAAGATCTGCACGTACAATTCTTTGTACTTTTTGTATGTTCTTGTGATACGGAATGGTACTAAAATGTGAGTGCGTGTTTCCTCATAAAATTTGTGACTTCCGAGTCGAATGCGCTTCGTCATTTCCAACCGCCGACAGGATTGATCTATTTATAAGGTTGTTCAACCAGAACGAGCTTGCGCGTCAATTGCTGTTAGCGGATATGCTAGGAAATCGAAGAGCAACGTAAATTTGTTGCGTATTTTTACCTACCTGTCTTGGCAACTGAAATGACTAGCTTACTTGTTCATGGGTTCGTTCCTACTGGTTGCGTGCACTTAATTTCTCTAACACAGGACTAAATATTAGTCGTGCCATGCCTTACTGAAACGCGGCCTATTTTTGTTTCATTATATTCGTGGTGAAACGTACCAAAATATAGACGACAGGCTGTTCGACGGGATTCCCCCAACGGAAGATAAGTAACGCCCCCTTTGTTTCTGGCTTGGGGTCTGAAAGCGTCGTCTAAAGTTAAACATGTAAGGCTGAGCTAATTACTCATCTGGGGTCAACATGTACAATTATTCTCTAAGCCTATCGAAGCGACGGACCTGGTCAAAATGTCGTAAATGTAAATGTCTCTGAGGCTGGCTAATGTCACGATTATACCGCAATACTACCTCTATGAACTACTTTCTCTGCTGACGCCCATTCCGTGGTGGAGAATGATTTAGGCAAGGGATATTCATAACACGAAACAGTTTCGGTACATATGCATGGATCGGCCTAGAAAGACAACACGATACTTGTAGCAGGTTCAAGCCGTAATTCGTGTGGTAGCGATTGTTAGAACACAGACTATTCCAGCTTCGTTGTGTTAGACGAATATGTTGAAGTGGTTTGTTTTAGCACTGGCTGGATTTTCCTGCATTTACCTGACGATGCAGTGCGGTGAGCCATGTGATGTAAGTAGCTAAGCCCATTTACTAAATACGATATGCTTCATTGTGACAGGGGCCCCACCCACAACAAGGTTACGTTTTACAAGGATGTGCAAAGTGTATTACATCAATCGACCAGAATACCCGCGATAGCCACAGTTGGCTGCACTTTTGTAGCTACCGCGTTTCGTTGTGGCTTGAGCAAAAATTAAACCTTGATTATTGAACCCTGTTTACTGAGTGCTAGTGGACTCCCTCCTTCATAAAAGGACAACCATTGAAGAAAAAAATGTCCTTATTCCGCGATCTTGAGCGACACACTCTAGGTTTTCTGCAAGTCTACCTTGGAAGATTGCTCTGAAGATCCGAGAGAACTATCCAACGCCAAGACTATTACCACCAATGATCGTCTTATTTAACCTGTGCACATTTGTGTGGCGTGTTCAAGTGCGCTATTTCAATAATTTCTTCATCATTTCGTCAAGAGCGCTGCGATTTATATAGGCCTAGTGAAACACAACAATAAACACATTTGAAAATAATACCAACTAAGTTGATCCGAATTTTCAGTTTTGAATATGTTACTTTATGGTGTGTTATTTTACTGGTGGTTGTGCCACTATGCTCGGCAGCTTTTCAGTACAGAGATATCCTCTCAATGCCCGTTAATGAGACTAAGACGTTTATCTTTCGTAAAAGAGTCAATTATAACGACTTCACTCTTTCTTTCCTTGCCGTAACCTGTCTTTCGCTGCAGAAAAAGAATGGCACGCCATTGCGCCCATTAAAACCGAGGATTCGGGCTTCTACTCAACCTCTGAATAATGGTTCGATTTTCCCGTTAGAGATATGTTTTGATGTGCTTATTTCTTTTTAGGAAACAGAAAATTTCCATTGATTTCCGTAACTGTCTTTTTATTTTTTGAAGTTCGTGAAAGAGATCCTATGTTTCTAAATGAATTATCAGTGTGTCTCTGATGGAACTATCGTCAGCAGTGTATATCTGAAACCCGTTTTTGTAGACTACGGCGGTTTTCCGAAGCGTGAAGGATACCAACAACTATAAACTATGAACTACTAGCTATTAACAACATCAGCTTGTTAGGGCTGTTAGTTTGGTTCTAGTGTGAACTATCGAAATTCTTCCTAACGAAACACGTCTCATGCGTCATTTTTCATAGCCCTGCCGCAGTCCGTTAGACTGCTGTAGTCTAATGTGCAAAGTGAACCCGGCAAATCAAACAATGCAGTGCACCTACGACAACGGATACAGGCAACCCCATTGCAAATTTTAGATCCTCTTCAGACCGATCCTGAGAATAAGAGCTGATTACTCGATGACTTGCTGCTGAACTGGACCCTCAATGCCGCTCCCGAGGAAGTTGACAAAGATAAATAAAACAGTATTTCCAATCAACAGAAATAGGTAGTCTATTAATCTCATTGATGAAACTATTGGTAAGCGTGAGAGAGCGGCGGAGAGACGAGAGCGATGTGAGAAAAACCCGGTTTGTCGGACGTTGATCATTTTTCATGATACTGTATGATGACTCAGTAAAAATAACCCAACCATTCAACATTTGTCCTTTTACGGTGGCATAAATCATGTTAATCCAGCTGTATTACCGTTTGAGCGTACGGCTAGAAAAGCAGAGATGTTTAGTCTAAACGGCCCAAATAAGATCCGACAACACCGAATCGTTTTTGTCACGAAGCTTTTTAACAAGAAAATAAAAAAAAACATATCGATAGTATTGCAAGAATAAATTTTCCAAAAAGTTATCTACCAATCGCACAGATGAATTACACAATAGACCTGATATCGGAGAATACTCGTTTTTTCGAAAAGGTAAAACCGAAGGGTATTATCGAAATAAAAAAACACAATCATCTCTCCGTCGCCTTCTAAGCAATTGATGCTTCTTTACCAGCGAGTTGACTATAATCGGATGCGCTCAAACCCCAATAAAGGCGTTCATTAGATGTTTCGAGGGCGGTCTCAAATAGGATAACTTTATTGGAAGCTAGTTTCAATTGGATTAACTCTAACGCATTCAACACTAAGCAGCTAAACGCTCAACCGTCGTCAACGCTGAAAAAACTGAGCAAAATCAAATCGAAAAAGACATGCTAAATTTTAGCACGTACTTGCCGCTAAATTGTTAAATCGACCGAAACATGAGTTAAAACTTTGTAAAAATTACGCTGGTACTATTAAATGATGTGAACTTCAAGCGTCTACTTTGTTGATCACAACCTTCGACCAAGCCCCATTATGTTAATCATCCCAGGTCTGATTAGCGGAACTCAAGAGTAACCGCACAACTTAAGAATACATATCCACGAGTGACATTTCTACCAATATAAAGTGTATTCCAGATATATGTCACATAACTTGTACTTACTCTAAGTGGAACCACTTCGGATAGCTTTAATGGTTAGTATGCTTTATAGAGTTGGTTCGCTATTTTCAACCCGAATATGCCTAGAAATACTCTCTTTACGTGCTCAATGCCTGAAAGCGTCCTCCCTGGTACTGCCTTCATTGTGACTTTGATTAGTTACGTTTCACAGCAACGGATATCTCGAATGAAAATATAATGCTGTCGCTTGTATATGCTAGAACTACATGGCGTGTCATTCTTTCCATTGACTGAAATATGTACAAACGGACGATAACCTTAATTGACGCGTTTCATCACGGTGTCTTGCCGGCTCGTTGCTGCAGACACGTGTATGCTTGAAAATGACACATGCGTTTGCGAAGACAGCTGCGAATGAGTTTCAAGTGGGCGCTTCTTAGCACCAAAAATTGTATAAACTGGCCAGAGGGCCGCTGCAACTCGACTGCGACTGAACTGTCTCTGGTCTGTGAGGCTAGAACTAGACCCCTGTGAGTCGTTACACGTCACATGACCATTTGTCTGTTTTTCTTCTGCTAGTGCATACACGTATATATATATATACACACTAGAAAAACAAAGCCTGTACGTAAAGCTAGACATAACGCCCTGAGTGAACCCATAATTGGTGGAGCGTTGTCATTGCATGCTAACCAACCTCTGTGTTCGTTGTAACTCGAGTATATACCACACTAAAAACCGAGCGTCCATATAGCGCACCCTGAGCGAGTTTGTCGCATTTCTAGCAACCCAGACGCCACTAACGTAAACATAACTACAAAACCGTGCTCTGGAAGGTATGAGAACTCTTAATTGATTTCGTGCCAGTCATGGACATTGTGCACTTTTATGAAAACCTACGGTAAGTTCGTTCTAGCAGAGATCTCAATAAAAATCAATTCATGAAAGACAAAATTATCTTCCGGCTTTGCCAAAGTGTATGGATGAATCAATGAATTTGGAAACTTGATGTATAGCTTTTTAGCACTGATTAAATAGTATAGACGTCCGGGGTATAGATCTTGTGGTGGTCCAGTGTAGGATTTAGAATATGTCCAAACAAATGCGGATTTATTTATACCGACAGTGTGTATGCTTTAATAAATCGTAAGACTTTATCATGCCACCTTACGTTAAGTGGTACGCTTTGCACGTCCAAGATATCGTCTGGTCTCGCTGTAAACCGAAGTAAACGTAGGACGGTCATAAAGAGCAGTACGCTCGATAGATAAAACGTTTTTTTTGACAGATGCTCGTCTGCTCGGTGGCTGTGGGGTGCATTCGTATGCGCCTTGCGACTGGAGGAGACACGCAGGTGCACGGGTTCGATCCCCGCC
>MNPL01020770.1:1782-13144 GCA_002081605.1 Tropilaelaps mercedesae
TCTCTAAACCTGCCAATGAGGGAAATAATACATCGTCTTCCTTTCGGTTTTTCGCTATTTTCGCTTCATTTTTTATGACAATGCGCTTTCTCTTTCCCTACACTTAACCGAAGTCGTGCATAACTTATCGAGATACGGCTATTTCGAGACGGAAGCGACATTTAATCTTCATTTGTGGTAGAAGTAGTATTTCGTCTGTACCAGTTAACAAAATATGAGGCTCTGTCGAGCATTGCCAATCAAGGAGGCATCTGTAAAGGACAGAGATGAGACCCCAGCCTGGCGGAGAAAGGCGATGCTGATGACTTGAGAATGTGTTTTCATGGAACGCCGTGAGCTCGTTAGCAAAATCGAAATTTCGCCAAATAGTCAGAGCTATATGGGCCATCTGTATGTCAAATGGCTTCCACATTTCGCCACATGCACATGGGTTCGGGTGCTGTAACTATGCAGGGCCAGCGTTATAAGTGACTACTCGGGCGGCCAAGGCTCAACAAGAGACATTCGTGCATGTAATCAGACGACTTGTCGAGCAAATCATGTCAACAACAAACATAGTTCAGGCGTCTGCTAACGCGCGGACAAATGTCACGGAACGCTGCGTTGTATGTACGCCCATTGAGAGCGCTAATTCCCTGTTTTGTTGTTTTTTTTTCTGTATGTCGGGTAGCCTCTGCTAAACGTGCCTATTCGTTAAGTGCGATTCTATGAATGTTCTGTTCAGATAGGTAGAACTTCACCTAGAGCAAACGTTTAACGTATTTCGTTTCGCTTATTTTTGCTCCGTTTGCCGTCAAGACATTTGAATCGAGTCATAGTGGCGTTCACGTACGCGTATTCCGTGATTTTTTTTCCAACGTACCGTTTCTAATTAGTCTCCGTCTGCGATTTCGTGTTTCACAGTCAGCTCAGCTTAATCCGGCCGGCCTTGCCGTTGTTACTCTACGGACTCTCAAGCATTTCGGAACATTTACGATTCTGCTGCGTTCGGCCGAGCCATCTGTGTTAAGTGCTTTACGATGTCTCTGATACTGTCATAAAGTAACATCACGGCCGGGAAAAGTAATCGATTACCAGCCAAAGCGGCCGACGGCGAGATGACTGATCACTCGTCGTTTGCTATGATAGTGTTATTTATTGAATGGGGAACGTTACCTGTTCGTTGTCGTACGACATGGCACCGCAATATCTGACTGGGGTCCAGGTCAATCAATTCGTGTCCTACGATAGAGTCACCCTACGACAGAGCTACGATAGAGTTGCAAGGAGGAGACATTCGTCGGGAGGGGCGCTGTTCTCGTGCTCAATTGCACGTAGTCATGTGACAATCATCAACAAAAATTGCGGCCGATGCTGCCCTCCTTTATCTTCTCTTTCTGTCAGATAGATATTCCCGAAGATGATATTGGTGGTGTACAAATCGAATCGTTACTCGGTTCGAATAACCAGGGATTGCTATGCGATTAAAGAATCTGACATGGTGAATATTGTCGCCCGGTTGGCAGGCCCGGTGCCGTCGACTGCAATGAGGAGATAATCCCAAGGGGATTTGCGTATCCACCGATATTAGGACGGGTCTCGTGTGCTATGCCACGTTGCATCGTTTTGCACAGTTCGTTTCACGTACGAGTCAGTTGTTGACAGATAGGCCTGTGACGCGAGCCAGTTTAGCCAGTCCAGTTTTGCTGACTGCAACGCTGCGCAAACGACCTTGCGCAAAAATACGTGCGGTTGGCGCCCCCATATTGGATTTGTCGAGCTAACTTGGTGAAAACACAACATCAGTCGATGCTTCATAACTGAAAAACAGTATATATGTATATATATATACTTTATTCCATCAGCATCGCATTCACTGTTCTTTAGAAGATCTAAACAACGGCACGGGGAAGCCTTAAGGTTGGCAGGCTTGGGACCAGCTCCTGGGTCAACATATTGATTAGTACGGCTTGTTTCGCGCCCAAATAATCCTACCGGCAGACGCGCGCTTGATATTACACCTGGTGCGAATGTATAGTCATAAGTCTTTATGAACGTAGATGATATTGGTATTTACATATTGGGAGGAGCCTCTTTCTAGGTGGACTCGATGTCTGCAGCGATGACGTCAAGAGATTGTGTGGACATCTCCGGGTATATCACCCCTTTGGCCGCCTATTAATTAACAATGGAAAACCTAACCCTCTCACGATAGCCGCTAGACCAGGTTGGCATATCTCTGGAATCAAAATTGCACCGAGCGAGCGTGTCTGACACCGAATGCATGCGTTTAGTGAGACGGCGTGCGTTTATAGCTGTGTGTTCGACGAAATGCAATACAGGGCGATGTGTACTCGAACCCGAACATCGCTGGTACATGTCGTTGTGGCTAACGGGCATGACGGCGACGCGTGTACGATTATTAGTTGTATTTCGTATGACTATATCGATAAAATAGACTGGCAAATCCCAAGGGATTTCCGGGTCTTGGCAAACAAAAACTCGTTACGGGGATTAGCGCAGCAAACACTAGCGAAACACGCATTTCAATTTTTGATGTTAGCATTATCTTGCATGGAATTGTTTGTTCGACGCGCCTCACAAAGTTTACTAGGCGGCTTTGGGATCGATACGGGTTGTTCCCTTGTAAAAACACATCAACTTGCAGAAAAACACGTGGAAGGTAATAGATCACTGGATCGGAGCCGAGTCAGCTTGAGTACGTACGACCGGGTTGTCGAAACGAACGGGGTCTCTTCTCTACCCCTTGGGTCTCATCGTTTGAGTTCAGCTTCGATTACACCTCCAGGGCGTCTGCTAAGTACGATAATTTTTGGGCGCATAATCGTTTTCTCGCGAACAGTGTTTTTGTCCTCTGTTTTCCTTTTTCTTCTGCTGCTGACGAGATGAATGCGCCAATTATTGGCGACTTTTTGCTTATCGGTAGACGTTATCTGATGGCCTTTCACGGAACGCCCCCGCAACCCTCCAATTTTCAAGGAGTTTGCGCCAGGTCCGTTGGCCGCGTGTGGGCCATCCGCCGGGTCAATAAACGGCCTTCGGCTTCCCTTCTATAAAATGGTCGTAACCATAAAATAAGATGTAACAAATTGACTCGCCCACCCTTTCGATGTCTTTGCTACACTCCCCGCTTTCCGCCGCTTACCAACATGACTATGACTCGGCGCAGGGGTTCCCCTCCTACAACAACGATGTCGACAGAATATAGAAACGTTAACAACAACGGCGGTCGCGAGCGTCTGTAGTTCGTTGACGGCTACCGTAATGTAATTCCGCTCCCGTCACCACGAATGCGGACGACAACAGCGGACGCCAGACGAGGAGAAAATGTGAAGAGGCATAGAGAATGGAGCAACCGGTGGGTAGTCGTCGCTGACATCGACGCCCGCAGCCTCAAACGTCAATGAATTTGGCACCATTTTTTTGTGTTGCACTTACGGACGCTCCAAGGAGAGACATGGTCGTCAAAGCAATTGTTATTACATTTATACACCACTAGAGACCACCTGAGGTAGATGGTCACAAAAAAATATCTGGATTGTTGACAAATACGATTGCGATCTCATATGAGGGTAACTGGCTAGTACTGCTGAACGATGGTGTAAGGTGCTTTTAGCTACAAGTGTCAACTGAATAGTTTTTATTTGAACGTATATTTCTATCCACTTTAATGTTCTACAAAAGACGATAATAGCAGCTGACACCTTTAAGCACCATGGGCAGATTAAGAGACCTATTGACGTCGACGTTGTAATCCCCGAATATCATCAACAAGTACGCTGAGGTCCATGATTGTGACATCTGCCGAGAGAGTACACCAAAGAAATACATTTAGGCTTTCTAAGGAATTAGTACATTTTTCCAAAAGGTGAACCATAAAGCAGATGGATTCCGCGCCGGCGCGTTGTACATTCAGCCACGAGATGGCACATTTACGTTTATTTTTCCGAACAAATGAAATATGTAGTTTGCCCATAGTGACGTTTTTGAGAAACGTGCAAAACTGCCTCTGAATACATTTCATATTGGAGTCCTTCAAACCATGTCCTTCAAACTACGTAGCGTAGATAAAGCAAATGGTAGGATGCTTATTTATGCTCTGTCTCGTCAGAATCCTATTAGTGCCCTGAGTGTGTCTGTGTCCATCACGGACCATGATGGCAAGGTTCGTTCATGGATTCTGACCTTATTCAAGATTCGATTCTACATCTGTCATTTACGTTCGTCCATATGAATAATCTATAGTGTCATATTTGCTGTAGGCGTTCGTTTACACGCAAAACGTTCAACAACCCTGAGCCTAAGATCATAAAATTCGCGGTGATGCAGCTCTAAAATGTATTCGAACGCAGGCTCCATTCGTGTGTCTATGGCGTGACCACAGTAAACTGTGCTACCCTGATGCACATCTAATTCTTTTGCCAGGGATCTCCAGGCAAGGTGATGCAAGCGGCTAGGCAGAACCCACAGGGTCTAAGACGTCAAAAATAGCGTTTACAGACCCTATTACGTATAGTTAGGCTACTCAAGTAATGCGAAAATGGTTTAGATTTTGAAATAGGAGGCTTTTGACTTGTAGCCAGATTTTCTTCGACAAAATTCTAAGGGTTTCATTCAGATCATGTTGTGACGGATATATCATCTATCCAGCGGTTACATTCAGGATTATTAAGCGCAGGTTTTTGACAGTGACAGGTGATTTTTGATGACGGGATTCAGAAGGGGAAATTATAAATTCTGTCAAGTTATACTTAGGGTAGCCGCAGTTTATGTAGTGGTTCTGCGTAAGCAGGTGTATAGGGAACAAATGGGGGAAGGCAAAAACGCATTTGTAGACAATAAAAGAAGGAAATTAAGTATCCTAATGGGGAATGTACGCGAACACCGACTTGGTTTAAACACGCTTTCAACAGAAAACCGAAATGAAAGTGCTGGTATATCTAAAATTCTCATTTTTCTTTAATCAGCAAATCGCTACTACATCTCTTCTGGCACCCAAACGATGGTTGGTACAACGGCGGTTCTGCATAAATCCACGTCTTTGCCGTCGGTACTACTCCGTCGGCAGACAGGGGGCTCAGACGGAGACGACCATGAGTTAATACAGAGGACATACGCAAAATAGCACTCATATCACAATGCCTCGAGTTAACATCGACAACAAGCAAAATATGTTTGTTCTCATACTAAACATAAGGCGCATACTGCTGAACTGAGCCGTTACACCTGTTTTGCCTAAACCTATATATTGACCTAGATACAAAGGAACCTAAATGGAGACAGACAAAGTCGTTTCGTATTGTACCTGGAAAAGAAAAGATGCCCAGACAGCTGTGGCCTATGCAAAGCTGCTTGTTCTGGCTAAGTTGGACAAGAAATTGTCCCGAGGACGCATGCTAGTGATAAATCACTAATAGTCTGGCAAGCTAAGAAGTATTCGATTCGGTCATGTGACATGTCATTTTCTCCTACGATTTATACAGACTAAGACTGAGTACAGTATTATAAATTAATTTGGCACGGTGGGACGTTGGACTTTTTAACCACTTGGGAGCTGTTCATTTTATGTATCTCTTCGATAGCTTGATAGTAGCGTCGTAATGTACGTATAGACGTCGTTCGTACCGCTTGCAGATTTTAGCCATGATAATTGGTCTCTACTTATTCATGGAGACTGATAGTAGTGTTCCAGGCCCACTTTTCTGCCAGGGAAGCAAAATGCGTAAGGAAGAATGCGATATATATATATATATATATTTCGAACTTCCCAAATCACGTAAAAATTTACGATCCATATCTAGGCGTGGTCATCCGATGGCTTGTCAATTCCTGGACCATTAGTCCTCCTATTAGTATTTAAATTTATTCTTTTACTTTAACTTTTTCGCTCGAATTGTTGCTTCGTATTCTAACTCTCCCTTTCTGTGTGTATGTTTGTGTGTTGATGATTTCATGTTGGCACTTTCGGTGTGCGTTTAGATGAACCAGACGTTCGCGCATGGTCAGTCGGCGGTGGATGCGGGCGTATCTCACGGCGGACCAATGTTGCCCCTACCGTTGCCCGCTTCGGTGGGCGGCTCCATGGGCGGCATGGGCGGTATGGGCGGTGTGGGCGGCATGGCAGGCGTGACAGGAATGCCGCCCTCGGTGGCCGGAAGACACCGGCTAGAGTGCGCCCCCGGAGCACCCATTCCGTATGCGATGAACATGCAGTTCGGCCATCCTAATTGGTAAGCGGCTTTAGAGGCTCTGTCGGGAATACTTAACCGTGGGTAACTGGTTGGAATCTCGCAGAATACATTCGAATTGATATGTCTCTGCACTCGCAGAGTTATTATTAAGGCCAATAAAGTTTTTAGAGTTATGGTTCCTAATGAACATTGTTTTGGAAGTGTCTTCCTACCATACCCTTACAAACAAAAACCTTTTCCTTAAAGCATTAACAGCAAAGTTGGGGTCAGCCTCCAGAACTTCTGTTGAGCTGCTACGCAATTTAAGAACTTTCGTATTTTGAGACAACTCGTTTGTTGACCGAGACTTAGGGACTTATTCAGTAGGATTCGTGCTCTTCAAATTGCATTGGAAATCCGGCTTTGACGTTTTATATGTCGATGGTCCACATAACAATAGCCATGCGTGCTTGAATATGAAAGAATGTCCCTAATCAAACAACATAACAGTTTTTCATGCAGCCCAAGGCAAACTCGGTCACTGAAGTGGCATTTAGTTATTTGAAACACCTCAAAATGCGTTCGATTGTTTATTAAGTGTGAATAATGTCTTTGTTAGACTTCCCCATATCTACAAATGTTTTATTCTGCGATCATAAACGATTGCAGAAGCATTTAAATACGGCGGTTTCTTTTAAATCAATGAGCGTCCACTTCCATAGGGCGAGTTGCAAAGACAAGTGAGACGATACAAACAAAAAAAAACTCCTACATTGGAAAAAGCAATGTCTTAACATCTGAAAATTCTAAGAAGAAGAAAATGGAAAACGGTAAGTGCTAGGCGTATCTATCACATGTGAAAGTCGACCGGTCAGACAATATCTGTACGCCTCGCTATCGGATGCATTGTAGGCAAATACGGGTGCATGCAAACCCGTTTACCACATACCGCCTTTTTCCTCACCGGCGTGTGTTTTTTATCATAGGTACACCGCCGATATCGACTACTCGTACCCCGAGAGTAAAGCGGATTTCCATTTTTCGGACAGCAAGAAGTACATATGGAATAGATCGGAAGGGTGGTACACTGCTTACCAGGACTACCAGACCACCGATACAGCAACTCCCGCAACCACGACACCTCAGCACCACCCCTCGCGGTATGTTCACCCTACAATCTACCAGTGCAGACGCGTTACGTGAATTCATGGACCCCAGTTCCTTCGGCCGCCTCAAATACCTTACTTATGTTTAACGTGTGTGCCATTTATACCGGATGAACGATGACAGTAATAAATGTAGTCGTCTCCTATTCACGTCCCAGCTTCGTCCCATAATGACGGTAGGAGTTAGGGTCATTTTCGTGAAGTGCATATAACCTGCCTCCAATGCCCGCCAGTCATTGCATTGCTTTTACCGTGTCTCCCAATACAGAGTGGAGTCAACGTCGTCCGGCTTTTCTCCGTATCCGTCGCCACATCCCGCCAGTCTGTCCACGACGCCTACGCACACGGGGTCGGGTAGCTCTCCGGCGCTGCCCGGCTCTACGGCAACCGCTGCGAACACTCCGGCAGAGGTTGTCAGTGAAGACGACGTCAACGACAGAAGTGGTAAGTGTAAACCAATCTCAACGAAAATCGACGAAACATATTGGGAGAACCTCTATTGTCACTGCAGGTGTTGGCTTCGTCGTGTGCATCGTGCGTGAGGATCTAATCCTAGTTCTGTTGGGCTGCTCTATTAAGGGCGCCCGCAAACTGCGTGTACATCCGTTAATTAATTTTTCTCAAGCAACAGCATTATTGGTGCTTGACTTCACTATAGCTGGGTAACCCTCGTTTACGATAGTAGCCGCCGCACTGGTCGTGGGCACAAAAATAGGGAATAGATAGGTTGCCATTAGCAAAAAATAGACAACTGTCACTCTAGGGCGGTTCAATTAAGTCGCTTTTAACGCGCAATGGAGATGAAATGCAGCTATTGCGCTAAAATTCGGTCCTATTAGCACCATGCAGGTAGTTCGATTTTTTTTGCTCTGATGTAACACTAAGTTTTTTTGTGTTGCGACAGAGATGCGTTCATGCGCGATTAACTTATCTAGGAACTCTGTTGAATGAATGCTTCTCTGGATAAAAACCTCTAAGGCGCTTAAGGTGTAACACTTGTCAGGTCTTGTGCTAATATATCGGTATAATAATTATTAGGCTATTCGAACAAACTCCACCCTTTTGAGTCATCTGTTAAGGCTTCATGTAGCATGTCACGAGGGTATAAGACTGAATAAATACACTTAACTAAAAACACGCGACGCAATTAGCGAACGTTAACGTCGTCTTCTTATATCTCAACGACGTGTGTTTGCCTATGAGATTACGTTCGCATCTCCCTCGTCTTTTTAGGAGTATGGACAAATACTCGGCATACGACTTTCCAAAGTTGTCATTTGCTTCATTTATTGCCTCCTAAAATACATAAAGTTACGCTGAAAGTGAACCTACATTCGGCTCGTAGTCCCGTGCGTCGGCCTAGTTCCTAGCTCATATTCACCAGAGGCCGAATTACCCCTCTTGGCTTTCCGCCGAGAATTAACGCTCGTTGTTGCTGTTGTTATTGTTGCTGTGCGTGTTATGCTCCCATAGGTTCGCCGGATGACGAGTCCGAGTGGTCGCCATCAGTCGGCGTCAGCCGGCTCGAGCGAGATCGCGAGCCCGGAACGCAGGGCACCGTTCACGTACGCAAGAAGCGCAAACCTTACTCAAAATTCCAGACGCTGGAATTAGAGAAGGAGTTCCTATTCAACGCGTACGTGTCCAAGCAGAAGCGGTGGGAGCTCGCGAGGAACCTCAATCTCACCGAACGACAGGTAAAGACGATGTAAAAACACGACACAGTTGTCGCTTGAGGGAACTAAACACACGCCATGTATGGTAAGGGTCAGGGCATGGTTTGGTCTGGACACGTGTTTTAGGATGATTTGATCTGGCTGCAAATTAAATAACTGTCATAGCGGATCGTTTAGGGAGATAGGAGAGAGAGCTCCAGGATTTGTTTAATTGCGAAATCTAAAAAGGGAAGAAATACGACTTGATGGGTTTTCATCTTGGATTTATGGTTGCCGAAACGCGATCTTCTTTTGATCGTGTTAGCACCCAAAGAGCGTCTCATGGATCAGGTTACACTAGAATACCAGTCCAAATTGGTAAATGTCTGGTCAGTCCTAATGGGGCACGAACCGTGCGCCCCCGATTGTAGCTTTCAAATTGCAGGTCGTTCAATAGATACTCGATTATTTAACCCGAGCAGGCTCTCAGCATATCGATTCGAAATGCTGCTCTAATTGATTTTAACACTGATTCACGTAGTTACATCTTCCCGTCGTTGTTGGGTCACCACGCGAAAATTCCATCAATGGTACAAAGCGTTTTGTCTGACCCAGAAGATAATTTTTGTCTGGAGGGAGGGCATCCTTTTATTGTATTGTATTTTTCTGTGGGGGTGTTTTTCCTTATGTAAAAGTTCGGAAATATGTCTAATGAACTAACAAGGATTCTTATGCACTTTTTGCCGGAATAGGCTTACCGGCTTGATGTAAATTTTGCAACGTTTAAATTTTTATTTAAAGCTTCGCATCGATTGAATATATATCTCTTATAATACTTGAAAACCGCTTTTTCGTGATTAAATGCCGTTGTAGGTTATATTGCGCTAGAAAGGCCATATTGATTCAGTCTATTAGGCAGTGTTGCTCATCTAATATCTACGAACGTGGTTAATTTTTAACGAAATGTGCAGATGCCCATGTAAAATCTGATGGAACATGGGCAAGTTAAAAGGATCGTCAGGTGCTTCAGAAACAACAAACAAATCATAGCGCGAGATTATAACATATCCCGCGCTTTTTTTCAACTAGAACGGACACGCAATGTAATTTTATTGGAAATAATGCAATTTTCGATAAACATTTCGGTGAATATTTTTGAAGGTGTCATCTCGAAATAGTGCTGCCTTTTTGTTGATTTGTTGATCGCAACTAGCACATGGACACTAACGAGGGCTGGGCGAAGGAACACAATGGGGCATGTCATACAGCGACCTCCGCTAAACTTTTTGTAGGGTGTTTAAAGCGGCTAACCTTAATTAAACCACATCCAGTAGCCCATCCTAAAACGACCCGATAGCCTGACTTTGAACTATAAGAAACTTGTTCTTGTGTTAATGTGCTTTCAATTAAATTTTAATAGCAAAACCTATGTAGCGCATTTCTCTTTGGGAAATTAAAAATTATATGCGACCAGTTACCTAGGAAATTTTCCGTACTCCCGGGATCTCAACACCCATTGCAACCAACTGACCCTTTTATTAACCCACATTCATGTTTTGAATGCGTGATTGGAGATGCAAGATGCTTTATTTGCAAAGATCAACTAACAGGGCAAAAAAGCACACATCATTGGCACTTAGAATTCGCTAAAGCGATTGTCGTACAGTTGTTGGTCATAAAACGAGTGATGGTTACCTATGTTTTCAACCGTCATTCCAGAGCTCAGCGCCCAAGCTGTCAATTCACTTAGAGATTGTTCTGTTACGTTTTTTTCCTTGTGTGCGGCTGTGTGCCGTCAGCGTGCCAACGAGCTTTCTCTAACACTGCGTTTTGTTTAATTCGTATGCATGATGACTCGATGGCACTGTGCCTATGTCGTCGTACAGGTGAAAATATGGTTTCAGAACCGACGCATGAAAAGCAAACGGAACAGCCAGCGGCAGCAGACACAGAACCGGTCAAGCCAGATCGCGCTAGCCAACAGCCCCCTTGGGGCTCACACACCAGGGCCCCCTGGCCCCCACGGTCTACCAGGAATTCCGCCCGGCCTATCTGGCCATATGAGCTCAGGCCATATCCCTCTTGGTGGCCAGGTCACCCCGCCTGGCACGGGTCCGCCGCACACGTCGATGGGCCAACTATGCGGAGGTCCGAGCCTCGGCATGGGGGTCGGTGTCGGATATCCTCCGCCTGGCGATGCCCAGTCAGCTTCCGTGTATCCGCCAGTATTGTCATCCACGTATCTATAGGACGACCACTCCTGCAAGATGGGGACGCGGCAGAGCGGCAAAGCGAAACAGGAACCTCGAAACTAACGGCAGGCGACGATAACAAGCTATATATATATATATATATATATATACATATATAT
>MNPL01020788.1:3382-18495 GCA_002081605.1 Tropilaelaps mercedesae
TCAGTTATAACTGATACAAATTCTACGTGACATGCACAGCGTCGCTGACAGTGGTATTTTTGTTTAAACAGATAGCAGTCTAAGCCGTAAAGGAACGCGAAGTCCGTCTCCAGAATGTACGTCTAATACACTCTAAATGCATGCGCCACGAGTTTGAAGCATGCCATAAATATAGGTATACCCATAGATTTCTACAATCTACCAAGCTCGTATACTTCACATCCTGCAGATGTTCCTAAAAACGAAAATAGATGAATTCCAAACGTCGAAAAAATTAACATTCGAATCACTCTAGAAACATTGTTCAATTGATCATTTAACACTTTCTTGAATGAGAGTTATTGACATACCATGACGACTCTTGTGTTTTGCTCATTTAAATTTGAACCAATCATTACAGCGGAATGGTCTATACAATAAAGGCTAGTGGTCAACCAAAAACATGACTCAGTTCGACCCAAGAAGTCTCGAGAGAAGCTTGTGCTTAATATTCCACGCTTTGTTGGAAACAGCTCCTCCTCTAATGTTAAAATATTGCACATTTTGTTATACCAAGGCATTTATTTTCACCACAAATAGTTGACGTACCTTTTGGAATAGTAATTGCCACCAACTCTTGTTTGTGATATAATCGAACGTAGATTTCCATGATCAGTAACAGGAATAAATATGTATAGCTGATAGAACAGAGTCCTGATTGTACTGCTGAATAGAACATACAATTGCTTCACTGTAAGTTTGAAAACCGGTTGTATGGTTATTATATTCTATTATATTGGATTCGTTTGTTACAATATATGCCCGAATGCTTGTTTGTTATTATAGATAAGCGCTAGCAGACAACGTCGAGCATAGAACGGCCGGTCAAATATATTTATCTGATACCAGTGGGAACTTCGACAGTCCAGTTTGAGACTGGTAAATCATAGTCAGCCAGCTTTCTCACGACAAATGTGCTTATGAGTAAATGTTTGTCCAAGCGGTTTTTGACCAGGTGTTCTGTTTATCCCGGCGCATTTAGCGATTTAGTTTTAATTTTCCCGCCAAAGTGACTTTAATCTGTTTGTTTACCTCGCCTAGAGGGCATCGAGTTGAAAGTTTGGCGAAAAACGAGTGTTGACTGAAGTCAGTAATAACCAATACTTCATGTGAGCCGACGATAAATAGAATTCAAAAGGAAAACAACTATTCGGCCAGTTGGGTTTACTTGTGTGGTCAAGACATTATTGACTTGAAAATCACGCATATATAAAAATGTTCTCATTAGTTGTAAGAACAGTATTCCGACGAAAATTTAGAGAACTTGCTGCGCGACAACCTGCGACAACGAATCGATTACGATGTGAGCAGATAGCTGCCAATAACAGTATAATCGATGCCAGTGGTTTTAAAAATACTGCAATCAACGAATATGGCACCTCTTCTCGAACAAAGCAAGTTTTTGATTGGAAATCACTTTGTGTATCGAGTACTCATCAACCCTTATTTTTGAATGAGCATGATACAATTAACGTTTTATAAAAAAAAATTTAAAAAAGTTAAAAGCATACATTTAATATTAACGGTCTTACTATATTAGATTGACTAAATTGCGCCGTAAACATTGTAGGTAATTTGGTAAGTATTCCACTGCTCTGATTTGTATTATTTTCAGGGCCATTCGCTAAAAGGTCAGCGAATACGTGAAATATGCTAATGAACCATTTCAAAAGAATATGTTGTGAAATGGTGTATATCATGCACAGAGTAAGTTTCCCGAAGCTGTATGTACCATGTTTTGAACAAAATGCTGTCTGACATATGTGCACGAACGCTCTAGTGCACCACACTGCTTCTCAGAACTTCCATAAATACGCTACATTAAACCCTTCATGGCGCCAAGAACAACTAAGACTATAAAACAGTAATTACTAATGATACCCTGGCTCTCGCGTTGCAGGCACTTTCTAGTGCCACCCAGCCTGTGCTTGGGTGGACTACTGGCATTTCTTGGCCTGGAGCCAAAAAAGAAAGCTAAGGAGGATCCTGTTGTCCACACAATCAAACAAGGAATCCTGGCTTTGCAGCGCGGGGAGTACAAAAAAGCCGAACAGATGCTTCATTTGGCTCTTAAAATGAGCCAGGAGAGGCTAGACACTCAAGCAGAAACTTACTGCTTCGACGTCATGGCAGATATAGCTTTGGCAAACAACGAGCTCGAAAAAGCTGAAAAACTTTTTCTGGAAGTCATGCGCAGGTTGCTCTCAACCGGAACCAGCCAAGATGATGACGCCATTGTCGAGATTTCAGCTAAGCTTGCCAATATTTACAGCAAACGTCGTGACGATAGCAAAGCTGAACAGGGCTACCAATTCTGCATCAATACTCAACGTGAGAAAATATCGGGCCTTATTGGTAACCTCCAAGACGCCTCTCTGAATGCTGCAGAAGAGAATTCTCTTACTCTTTTGGGGATGTGCATGGCAATGTACGCAAAACATTTTATCGATCGAGGAAAATATAGAGAAGCTCGCGACCTGCTGACTCAATCGCTGGAGGTGGCCCGGAAGGTCTTCGGCGAGACACATCCACAAACGCTGGTGATACGAAATGACCTTGCTCTTATCAGTACCATGTTGAAAGACTATAAGGAGAGCATTCGAATTTTTGAGGAACTTGTCGGGTCTGATGCAGTTAGTGAGTCCGAAGATTTGGCAGTTTTCATGTGCAATCTAGGGGCAAGCTATCTAGCAAATGGAAATATTGGCAAAGCACAGGAATATTGTGGAAAAGCCAAAGAAATTGCAAAGAAACAAAACCGATGGGTGGCCCTGAATGACGCTGAAGGCTGTCTCGCAGACATTCGACAAAGGAGAGAACAAATGGCTAAAAAGTAATAAAGACTGAGAACAGTTAAAAAAGCACTAACATTTCGCGCATATGCGACTTCAAATTTAGTGTATGTATAAAATAGTTTGAAAACAAGGCTAACGGTATAGATGATATTATAACAGTAATGGTAGTGGTGATAACAATAACATTAGTAATAAAATACTAATGCAAAATACAGACGTATTTTACATTAATAAACACGAGCGATATTGACGCCTATTAACAAACAGCATCGCTTAAAAAGCTATGTACGAGACACGGAAAAAACGTGTGTAGCTGCCGGAGCATACGGCGGTTCCATTTTTGTCTAAATAAATTCCAATTCCTGTTGGTCGTTTGCGCACGGCTGATATCCTGCTCCTAAAAAGCCAACATTCTAGAACAATTATAAGAAAAAATGTGAGGATTTAACTAGAGAAAACACGAGTATATACAACTCTTACAATTGTCACAACACGGCAGCTTTTTATTATGTGGTATTGCACGCACTGCTTCACTGCACATAGTAGTTTTAAGAACACATCGATGCCTTATTCTTCTAGTCATTTTAGCTGGGCTGGAGTATTTTGTGCCAAGATGAGCTTCTCGGAAACGATATATTGTACGTTGGTCATTGCCGAATCCGTTTCACGTTATACAGCATTATATAAATCTAATAGCAGCGCCACATTTTTTATTATGCAAAATATACTTCGAGAAGGCAAAATTATTCAGAAACGTTTTACCGTTTTAATTCCATACAGTACTTTTATCAATATTATATACAGTGTACCTAGACGTTAACAGGATCGAATAACGGGCTGTACCGGTATAAGAATGCAGATTCGTAACAGTGAGACGGCCGTTCATCGATAGAACATGTGAGCTATTGCTCGACTTAAAACTTCCATAGAATGTGTTTCAGGGCGAAAGTCTTTTACGACCCATGGACGCCGGAATCGTTCCTTTTTACGTCGGCGTAGCGTATCGTTTGACTCATCAGACTAAAACTTTTTTAAAACATCCTTAGAGAAATTCTTTTATGTAAGTTGCCCAAGATAAATACAGGACCCTACAGGATAAAAATTTGTTTCGCCTGTCATTTATTTATAACAAAACGTGATATTAAATTTTTAGCGGGTCTTATGAGAAAGAAGTTGCATTAGAAGACGAGCGCTTCCGCTGATTGCTCATTACTTCTGTACATAAAATAGTATTGAATCAAACGTCAGTAGCTATAGGCTGCTGGCCTACTATTCAATAACGTGTATTTTAGCCAAGAGACTCCTAGTTGACCAAATTTTAACTATATATTTTTCCAAGTTCTCTTTGATTAAAAACGGGACGAATCTACCCGAATGTAGCCCGAGTCAGCAACAATGCATTTTGTAGCAATGGTGCAAGGGTGGAGGTTAAATAATTAAAAAGACACTATTTTATTACGTTTATATTGATTTTTCCGAAAAAGGTCAACAATAATAAGCTTTTAGCAAAGTTCACGACATTTTCGACAAGCCTTCCGCGCAGTGGTGATTATAAAAAAATGGGGGATTTCGCGTTGAAGTTAAAACTCTTTCACCGAATTTGGTTTATGCCCTCCTGGAATCCCCCAGGATTCCACCTAAGCCAATTTGTTGTCGCATTCTTATACTAGATATTAAAAATGGTATATTGAATAGTATAACATGTGAACTACGTGAGGGTACAAATTAATTGGAGATTAGAACAGGGAAGCCAAATGCCGCTTGTAACAACGAATCACTGATCGGCTATTTGGCTGGTTTAGAACGAAGTTTGTCACTTTTAAGTGCGCGGTCTTATATATGCAGGACTACCACGAGTATAAACACAGTAACGAACTGGTATCCGTAGCTGCTTACGTCAGAGGCCTTGGTGTAATCATAACTCTACAACTCGATTTTTAATGATTATATAATAACGACAGTTCAGTTCGCAACTTGCAGATTATAGTACAATATTGCGCCAACAGTATTTGGCAATTTAAATATATTTACAACATTTTTCATCATTGCAACATGGGCGAAACGACAACAAAAATTATAACAACATAGGGATGCACAATCATATTTGGTGTGCATGAAAAACGAGACATTTATTTGGCATTAATGATATGACATACCATCGTTGCTACTGTTATCCGCACCTGTTGTTAAATTGCTTTATATTCTTTTTTGTGCAAATACGGTTGCAGATGTAAATGAGCAGGTGTATACGTGTATGCACTCAGTTGTATATTATGAATGCAGATATCAATATATCAATGAAGCAGTTAAGTACTACTGGTTCAATATATATGGCACACTAGGAGGCCACTAATTTATATCCATAACTTTCCATTCATCCAATGACCTCATTCCTATTATGCCAATGCAATAAAATGTCATACTTTTCATTTTATTACTATAACAATTATGTGTGTGAGTTACGTATCCTTCTTCCTCTTGGGTTTAGTAAAGGTATGTTTTAATGGAATAGAACTTCTGCTGCTTTACCTCACGACTTTGGTGCTTTTTTAGTCTAGCGACGCTTTCTGCCTTTCCATAGCCTCATCCAGGGCTTTTCGACTCTCATGGCGACTGTTCTGCATACTTCAAGTCTACTGTAAGTCGTTATCAAGAAAAGAAATAATCAAATTTCTCTTTTTTGGCATTGGCCTGCCTCTCGATCTACGGAGCTCTAGGACGGATGCAAATTTCGCTCACGATTACGTCGTTTGCCGCGACGGAATTCATCCTTTGGCGCCTTTTTGTATGGAGAACGAACAAGCACGCCGAGCGTGATTCACAGAATTAACTCTTGATACATACGGATAGATGTAATTTCGACACTGCCTAAATATTTTCTGAATGTATGTTGATTTATAATTGAAATTAAAACCTTTGGAGAGGAACCTTCGTTGGCCCACATTGATGCGCGCGTTCTTGGAATTTACAAACTGATTAAAGCACTGCTGAGCTGAAATCTATGCCCTCGTAACTAATGCAGCATCCTGCTACATAGATCATGCTTTAACCTAATGAAAAGGATTGGAAGCGCCTTGTCTAATTTTTTTGTCCAATTTCACATCAACTTATTTCCAGTGTTGAACGAATAGTGACTTTTGATCGTTGATAAGCGCTCGAACGGTTTGAAGTACAATCTTTACTGTTAGTTAACGATGGATGAATTAAATGAAGGTATCGTAATCATGTTAAATTCCATTGTAAAGCTCGTTTAACCGTCTAGTCGTGCTCATAAATCTTACCTTTTAGTTTATACATATAAAAGTATCTCGTGCAATTGGATCATTCATTTGCGGCTCGAAAGGGCTGCCTTTTATAAAGTTTGGGAGAGTGGCAGGTCTCAGCCCTTCCGAAGCGCAATGGAAGGGCCTCCTCCTCTGGTCTCCGCCTTCCTGATCACGGAGTTCCCGGCACAGGACTCGTCATCTCCACGGGGATGCACTCGACCCATTCCTACAATATCGTCCAAAGGTGAATTATCACTATTTGTATGTCCAACGCTAGCGACCTACGTTCGTTCACAGCAGAAACTAATGAAATGTTGCATTCGTAATTTCTCGACGACAGCGTTCACGATGGTGACGCGCTCGATGCAGAGCGATGCGGCAGAAAGCCCCCTCGGAAACGACTCTCCATACGGAAGACATAGCAAGAATCAAGAGACCGAACAAATTCTAGTCATCGATCGGCGTCTGAACGCAACAGGAGTTGACGAAACCCAGCGGGACGCTGCGTCTCCTGCCACCGTCGTTGGCGCTCGCACACGCGATTCCGTGTTCTACTTGCGTTCATAGCGACACGACAGTTTCTTCCTTCGGCCGACCAGGCGCCAGAGGTGGCCGACGTCGTTAGGCCAACACTCGGAACGTCGCTGAGGCCAAAAGCGAGAAGATGGCCTCGGCCGGAAACCACCGATTTGCGCGTCGCGACACGCCGACGAGAGGACAAAGAAAGCTAAGTAGATATTCTCCACTAGACTCCGCATTGGCCATGCAGCAGTCGTATGTAAGTTATTAGAATTGTCACCGCTATAAGAAAAAGAATACATTAGCATTAGAATTGCGTGTATAATAAGTATTTGGCTAAGCGGGTAGATGAAACAGATAATTCAAATGCCTATTTTTTCCATGTGTTTCTCAATTTATGGAGTTATGCCATGAGCAAGGGAAAGCAAGAGGCGCTTATTGTTGACAGTAGCTGATGCTACACTACTCTGCGCCCTCACCTTCTCTTACATGTGGAAAATACGTGCTCGGCAACAATAAGAATGCGGCAAAATTGCGGAATTTTCAGCGAATATTGGCCTTAATATATCGGGCCCACCGTACAGCACCGGGTCGCTGGTGTCGGCAACAGGGGGGCTAACCCCCTGAAACCAAACGGTCAAAATCTGCCACGCAACCAGGCTTTGAAGATATCAGGAGCTCTTCAGCTTAAGTGGACCGTAAATGTCGCTTGTAGGGAGTATTCCAAACGTGTATTCGGGGTACGAAAGAACCTGGTCGTGGCGCCAGATAGGGTTCAACTTCGCCCACGCCCTCACTGAACTTAGTTGTTTCCAAAAGTACTTATACAGACTTTGCAGCATCCAAACCCGATGTGTCCACTCTAAGAGAAATGAAACTGACGATAATGCGCCAAACACTTCTTAAGTGGTCCGCTTTCAGAAAACTCGTTGGGACGTCCTTAGGTTGTTGAAAATTGAGGATGTATGTCAGGGAGCATGGTGGTCAATACGATGGAAAGAAAGGCAATGTGGACCCAAATTGAGGAATTCGTCGGGAGAATTTTTAGGATTAAAAAAAGAAAAACAATAATATCAAAGACGCTCCAAGGCAAAAAAGCTTGCCGGGGCAACCAAACCATCATATCATAGACCATAGAAGTGTTCTCATTTTATAAAAGGTAGCCAGAGGGAGAGAGGTTAAGGAGAAGATGAACCGTGACAAAAGAAGGTAAAAGGATGAGGAGAATCTTACCAAAAATGTAAACAGAAAAACAGATATTTATTGAGAACGAAATAGAAAGAAGAGGTTTTTACCGAAGAAAGCTTTCGGTTGGATTTAATCCATGTGAGCCCTACACTGTCAGCCTAAATCCACACTTTTTTGCATCTCTCTATAGTAAGCAAACTCTATCAAATACAAAAAATTAAACTGAGCATCGTTTTTGTTCAAAAAGAAGATTTGCCCTCACTTTACATTATGAGGTTAACAGCTGAATTAATCAGCAGTTAAGTTGATTCATAGCCACAGCGTCTGCCTGGATTTAAGCTAAATGTACAGAGTAAAGCGTATGCAGAGTAACTTATTTTCTAAAGCCAAACAAAGAAGTTGTGCATATAAATTGATTGCAGTATTGACTTATATAGTTTATATTGCTGGTTGATATTACGTAGTTTTGATAGTTTCTGCATACGCGATTATTCTAGTATACCGCGCTGCATTTCCTCGGTAAAACATATCAAAATACGAAGTCGTTTTCTTTCATTATGGTCACATATGGTAGCTTTTCATCGCGCATTTTGTTCTGAACTTTACTCCTATTGATTGACATAGAAATACTCTGAGAAAACAGTATTTTGGTTTATGTTTGCAATACATGCATCTTTCATGTCTTGCATAATTTTGCCACCATGCAAGATAGATCGAGACTCTTGATTACAATTTGGGCTTTCTTTACTCCTTCGAGCTCAAATTACGATTACAAAGTGTATCCCATTATCGTGGGGTTAGTATCCCGAACTTTGGATACATTGACGTGGGTTGCTATTTTTAACGTTCGAGTTAGAAGACACGATGCTCGAGAAAGCTTACCACCCTCATCAAAGAGAAGGTCACGGCGCGAAGTGACATTTTAATATGAAACCTATGCGATTATATACTCTCCTATGAACTTATTAAGAAATCTGATGACCGTTTTAAATTAGATTTGGTGTCGAAGTATTTGCGATTGTTTGAATCGCTCGCAAGGTTTTATGCTGTTTGAGCTTGGCGAGCAACAATTTGTTCAGTTTTCAACGACACTGAATAATCTGATAATGTGATATTGGGAAATATAAGTATATTTTTGTTACCTTATCCCTTAAGGTTAAAAATTGGAGTGTAATAATTATAGATGCATTAAATGAATCTCTTTTATGACAATGTTATATGTCCACTACTAAATACATTCCTCACACAAAACAAAAGTTGATTTTTTTCATTTTTGCTCATAAGGAACTTATTTTCTAGTATCCCCAGAATATTCCCAGGGCTTCGTGCTTTCTATCTAAATCAGAACACAAACGAAAAAATAGCATCTGTTTTTGTGCTGAATGTTCAACATGCGGTATTATATATGTTGACGAAAATAGAATGATCAATCTTGCATTAAACTGATGTTTTTACATTAAACGTAATTCCTATGAAAGCTATCGTTAGGCAGTATGTTGAAATAAAAAACGTCAATGTTGCTGAAGATTCTAGCAAATTATTTTCTTTCCAAGTTCAGCAAGGCGTGCAACAAATTTTTAGCGTAATCCGTCAACGCAGACCTATAGCTGCCGAAGACAACCCATGTTGAAGAAATTAACAGAATAAATAAAAGGTTCTGAAAAAAGTCACTTACCCGCGATTCCGGCTGCAAATTATGATACATTTCTGTATGTCCGTTGAATAAATATGGTTCACATCCTCGTCGTCAAATACTGCTTTATTCTAGCCCGAAAATTTCTTTCTTTGTTCGTTGACATGCATTCCAACTCTATTATGAGCGAATGCTAGAATAATAATATGGCCAATAAACAAAAAAGCACGTGCCGAAAGAGTCAGTCGAAAGGATCAGATTTTATAAATACGTTTTTGGTGCATTTCATCGAATTGCTTTGTTGAACTTTTTTTTATTTATCTATGAACAATCAAACATATTTAGGGGCAATAAAAAGAATGTAATTCAGGTGAACACAATGGACGCAAAACTATCAGTCAAATTACAGAACACCCTACGCGAAAACCACAAAAGGATTGTTCCTTACTTATCTCTACCTGAAACACAGCTTCTGTCCGTTGATTTGCCATATTAAATATAAGTGTAATAAACGCTTTACTGTGCGTTGTTGTTTATGCAAAGCCTTCGTCGAGATTAAATACTTTTGATTTGGTACCGGTGGGGTTTCGACCTGGTCGCGTCACGTAGAAGTAGCTGGTATAATTAGAAGCTTCTGATTTACAATGGGGTATCATTTATTGAGAGACCTAACGCGTTGAAAGATAAAGACAGGAAGATAATTTAATGTCTGTGCTATAATATTCTTTTTTCTCATCAGCATCAGAAGAAGCACATACGACCTCACTTGCCATATCAGCTTAACTCTGGCCTACAGCAGTCATAGATTGTCGCCTTCCATCTGATCCCCGTGGTGGCTAAGGGCAAGCAGCCAACAAACAGAATTTTATGAAACAACAAGAAAAAAGGCACACGAGATGCAATATAATGTGTTCATGCGTAGTACAATTGGTGAGAATATCAAAATATCAAGATGGTACGTCGTAAACACATTGTCACTTCCAATTGAGCTAACACACCGGGATGTCACATAAAAGATGCACTGAATTCGTCGTAGATCGCCTCCAACATATCGGTATTTTTATTAAACAGAGTGACGACGACATATTTATGTGAAGTTTTGTTTAAAATGTTTTGACTTTGTTTTTTCTTTATGGGCAAAGATGATCTGCCATTTTATTTGGACTACAATCGGTGTTGATTATAGTTATTTTTAATATTTGTATTTGTAAATCCACCTATATAGTAACATGCAAACATCAGTCTAAAAGATTTCATTTGGGTTTGTTTTATAATACGGCCCACAGGAGTCTTTCGAACCCATAGAAATTGCGTGCGGAAAATTCCGTTGAAAACTAAGCGCTTTTTGGATATTTATGTAAAAGATAAAATCTTTTTTTTTATAATTCAAGTATTTTGTACTGCCTTCAACTAAAATAATATCTGCTTTGAGAATGTTCTTCCCATGGTCACTCTAATTTTAATGGAGGCCTACATAAATAAGATTACAGTGTAACGTTTGTACCAGGGCCACAGGCCATCCTTACGTTGACCACCACACTGTTATTGATGGTGGATGTAACGACTGTTCGTTGGCCACATGATCCATGGGTCAGATGCGACAATATTATTTACTTTCGCCTATGTTAGGATTAATATCGGCTTTAGAAGGCAGCTTTAAAACTAGTCATAGTTTACGTTAAAAGCTGGAAAACTGACCACAATATGTGTTTTTATTTTTTGCCTAGAAATCAAAAAGGTGCATGGCGTAACCTGATGAGTCTATTGGGTTGGACTGTTACCTCTATATAGAACACCTGTAGCTATTTATCTATTATGCGTCCTACAAGCGTCTCACAAAAATGAAAAACGGTTGAAAAATTAATAGATCTCGAAACGCAATACGACCTATGTTCGGTCTAGCGCAATTATAACTGAAATAGTAAAATTCCAAACGAGCTGGAACGCTTCTTGCTTAATCAGCACCAAATGTGGAATTCGATGTTACAACTCATTTTCAGCAAAATCGTGTCCTCGCTCCTTTTACTAGTTGTCTTCTTTTGTTTATGACGTATGATTATGTGACAAATACATGTGATCCGTAAGTGTGTGCCATTCTTGATAATAGTTACTCATTCTATTATTATTATTATGTCATGACCGTGCGTCATATCGGCCCAAAAAAGCGGCTTTATTCTATGTAGCCCCACTGTAAAAAGGAGTTAAAAGTACTGTATACGCTTCAGTATGTTTGCAAATGCTATGTAAAACAAAGTTATTTAGTACAGCAACGTGGTACCATATGGAACTTTTAGCTCTATGCGACAGATTTACCCAATTGCGGTGTGACACCATCTAACAATATTTAATAATTCTTTACAGTCTTGTGATAATTTTTTTTTGGAAAAAACGTATTGTGAAATGATTAGTAAAATACTACGAAATAGCAGCTCCTTAGCCAAGTTCAAACCATAGCTCTAACGTGCACCCAAGTTGGCTGGAAATGCGGATTTGTCGCGAATGCAGTACGACTGCTGTCTTTTTTGTTGCGCATACGAAGAGCACAGCTAGTTGTCCCGATATTACGTAAACAATAATGTTGTATTTAATAGAATGTTAGCTGGAGTGGTCGTACTATGATTGGCATAGCGATCTTCACTAGCTGATGTGTCCAACATTAAAAATGATCCCAGGCACTTAATATTAATGCTATATGCAAAATGTTAATAATTAACCTCAGAAAAGAACTAGCCAGAGGTTAGTTTCGTATTGTGGAGAATAGAACTATTCATTTGCGCCCCTTCACCCATAGAATCAATGTTCTCTAGTGAGATTTACTGTAACGACAGAGTTATGTTGTGGACAATATGGCAGTCAGGACTTGCGCACTTACTTCTCTAGATCAGTTGAGCCGCCAACTTTGAGCATATCTTCCATGTCCACATTGTTAGCAAGTTTTCTGCCAATTGTAACAAGCGCAGCAGAGACATTTTATACCATAAAGATAAAAGCCACACTGAATAGGTCACGTCATCACAGAAGACATTTGCTCCGCCCAGAGAAATAAAATTCAGTAAGCTGAAATGGAAAAAAAATGATACTGGAATCTGAATTAGGAATGATTTGATGATACTGGAATTAGCCAAAATTGAAATGTATTTTCTAAGGATTCATTACGCGACAAATGGTATGCAGTCTCTACTGGAAAGTACATTTGAATTCACTCAAATACAGAAGAAAAAAAAGATACAGAAGGCGGCGAGATTAAAAGAGCGAGAAATTCGCGTGTTGTTTTATGCCGCGTACCGAAAATTAAAATTTTGGGTATTTTTCCTGCACCCATTGGAAGGGCACTCTAATGAAAGGAGAAAGAAAGAGCGGGCGAAAGGAACGCTGAAATCCGCTAGTGCGTTGTTTGTGTAATTGACACGCAAGCGATTTCTCCTTAAATCATTCGTCCGCGGCAGGCGTTGGCCTGCCGCCTGCATTAGCAGGCGAAAAATCGCTCCTACCCAGTCAAATCATATCTCACTATTCGCTCGTCAGAGTCGAGCTGGTCATCGTAGTTAGATTGGATAAGAGCAATCAAAATACTTTTTTAAAACTGACCATCAGCCAACATTCAACGTCCACGGTAGCAGTTTTTGCAATGTAGGTGCAACCCGCGCACCTACGTGTCTACCCCAGTCTCAACGCGCCTACGAATGCACCAAGCCACCGAGCTCGACGGATAATAGCAATCAAATCAGTGCGTACCTTTCCATCTTGGATTTCTTTTTTTACATTTTTGTTTTCTCTCCATTGTTGCGTATGATTTGGTTGACTGTTTCATATGATTATCAAACGGTCGTTGATTTTGTAGGCAATGCCAGGCGTCACATTGACAAAATCTGGGAGGTATGAGAGCATGCAAATATTCTTTACAGTGTCGAACAATATTAGGTCGTAGTGGATTTAAGGAGTGGCGGATTGCGGAAATGAACATCCGTTTAAAAACCTCATCGAAATGTCGTTGGCGCAGTAAAAATAGTTGACTTGTTGAAAAGACTTTCGCCAAACTAAAGCCATATTCACCGAGTAAACTAGTGGAATTTCTTACTCACTGGATGGTAGACACTCCTACTTATCAAAATTTTAAATATAGAAAATGGCTGTGGCTTGGAGTGTTTTGCTGTTACTTCGAACCAAAGCTTGCAAAGGGATCGCTAATAGATTACAGGTTCATTAGCTCGACGTTAAATGTTGGCTGATGGTCAGCTTTAAAAAAAATAAGGTTCACCAGCTGCCCGTCCTAGCTAATACACAAACGCAAGGCGTCTAAGCCTTTCTGTTTTCAGCTTACTGTTTTCCAGGGTTCCTTTGGTTTGCGGCCCTCGTACCACTGTTTTCTATGCCCGCAATTGTAGACGATGAAGCCTTTGATGCCGTTTTTGAGCACTCTGCTAAGCGTCCAGTTTACAACCCTCTTTCTATTTGTTTGTACCAGCATATTCTTCGGAGTATCCTCTTGCCCCAAAAATGGTAGAAAGGTGTGATTTAGGATTTCTCTCTGAAAAGCTATTATATTGTGCGCTCTAATGAGTAATCTGTATTACCCATTCACTATGTACGCTTAATGGGCGCGAGTTGATTGGTAGCAATGACTCTTGTCTCAGGTGGGTCTATACGTTTCGACAGTCACTTTGGATGAAGACTGCGTCTGATCCTCCGTTTCCTAGTTGCGGCTGTTGAGAGACGATTTATATTTCGCTCTAGCTCAGACTAGTTTAGCCGAACTTCCTCTTTGTTTCGAACTTAATCTACGTTTACGCTTTGTAGCGACTTTGAGATTGGTTAAAAGACCATCATAAGAATTAAATCCACTGATCTGAGTTCCTGACTATTGGACCATTATATATCGTATTGAACGACTGCCTATTCAAACTGATGCCCGAAAAATCCAAGCGGTAAGGATAAGGCTCTGCAAGACGGACGTTGCAAACAAAGGTAGCCTGAGCTTCACAGCTTTCAGCAAATTTCTAAGGAACAATTACTTTCAAATATTACAGATATATGCATAATGACGGAGGTTAGACGATGGCAACTGGAAGATAGATCGCGTGTTATAGCAAAAGTTACACTTGCACTCATTTCCGATTAACCGTTGGTCCATTTCGACGGATATGAATTTATAACACACTTCTAAAAAATTCAAAGTTTTGAAATGAAACTCCATATTGGCGAACCGCCTAAGCGTGGTGCCAACCCATAGGTGAGCACAAATTGCATTATTCTGGTGCCGTGGTTAATGTCCTCTGTTTAACAGGAACGTGTCTTGAAACCATAGTTTTCTCGTTAGTACATTGCGGTTGATTCTCAGGATAGTTATTGCGAGTGCAACGAGATTCATATCTTCGCTTTCTTGTTCTATTTCATAAGTACACGTATAAAATCATACATTAGTATAGTAAATATGGACATTAGGATTTATTACAAGCTATTGGTCCAGCTTCCTTCTTTTTCTCTCTCATTTTCCGCTAACCACCGTCGTAGCCCATTACACCACCTGTTGTGAACAAAACGGCCGCGTTAGTGATAATGCTAGCTCTTACTCTAATATAGACATTATAGATTTATAATTTTTTCTTTATATTCGGTAAATTAATAAAGAATCGTAACATAAAATATTATACATTCAACTATTTTGTTCAATAT
>MNPL01020803.1:24590-37971 GCA_002081605.1 Tropilaelaps mercedesae
GGCAGGTGTGAGTGCCTGTAATCTGAAATGTCAACGAACATTCCCCACATTTTATCACAGGCTTTAGTACTTCAATTGTAAACTTACTTGACAAAGTTCAGTGCTCTTACTTCATGAGGGTGGAACCTCCCATTTAGTGGACGCCAGGCTACCTGCTACACGTACCTGTCGAACTCCGTCGCGACAAGGGTTATTACGAGCGTAGAGTTATGCAAAATGGATTGATTGGCGACCGGGCTTAGCGGAAAGGTAATCTCGGAATATTCGCAGATGGCTCGACCCCAGATCGGAAGTGCATAACACAACTCAAGCTGAGTGGCACCAAATAAGACTGCTTGTATGTTTACAACTTTTTGAAGTGTACGAGATGAAACGAGCCTCGTTTTACTTGCATTCCCGACTAAGCCAAATGACTTGAACGTTTCTATGACCTTTTCAAAATATTCTAGAGCGGTTTGAATATCATTGCTGAACATGATAAACTCAAGACGAAGCAACAGCGACGTATCGTCTGCCCAGGCTATTTTCTTGCAGAAATAACCAACAATGACTTCAATCAAAATTCAATTCAGAAAGGTAATAAAAATATGGGACTCGAGCATCGAACCCTGAAATGTTCCAATGTTAACAACCTCCCGCCTAGATTCAGTGTTACCAACTTTAACCGCCCGTCTTCTCCCGGAGAGGTACGACCTGGATCAATCTGTCGTAAACTGTGAACGTTTGCGCGGATATCAGATGATGCACACAATTAAAAAATCGTCGTTTATAAAAACTCCGTTTATAAGAAAAACCACCGTTTCTAAGAAAAAAAGGGCAAACCAGCTTATTCTTAATCATAATGGAAACCTCATGACAGAAATGTGTAACGGTGAATTCAGCGGGCCGTAATCTTTATCCACAAACGAACGATCGAATTAGCCCTGCTATGTATTTTTACAATTAGCATACACTGCAAATGAGAACACTCGGCAACAGATTGTTACTTTAGAGCAATCATTTTTTATTAAATTAAAAAGTTAACATTTTTAGTAAAATTAGAATAATTGCATTAAGATCGCGTAAGGATATCATTATATCTTTAACGTTTTGCCATAAACAAGTGATTATTCTTCTATTGTTCGTTTGGAAATGTGTTTTCGCACAACTATACGGCATTTGGTAATCATAGACAAATATTTGCTCGTGACAAATCTTGGACCTTTAAGGCGAACATCTCCATTTCGACAATACCCATAGATTCAAAACTTCTCTCGATAAATGCCCCTTATACAAAGAGCGGAGAATGGCTAGAAGGCGCGAAAAAGAGGAAGGGGGAGCTAAGAGGTTGGCTATATCTAGGCCTTCAAAAACGTCGTTACACCATTGTCAAGATGCTATAACACAGCATTTCCTGTGACAGGCATAGGCGTAATTGGGAGCGTCCGGATATACGAAATCTCTGCCACCTGGCGAACATGTTTCCTCATCGAAGGCTGTGTAACTCGATGCTCGCCATGGCGAATAATAACCTTTTAGACATGCTAATGCGTATGAAGTTTGATGTTAAAAGCTTAGCAGGGAAGAAGCCAGGATTGCTTGAATAAGCATGACCATATTGCAGCTACTCGTCCTTGCAGTGATAATCGGCTTGAGGGAAGTTACCAGTGGAACGAAGGAGTTCTGCATTCTGACCTACACAGATTTTCGAGAACCAGATTGTTATGTATCACTTTGTTGACAAAATCTGGGCTTAACACTTTGCTGTACCTAGTCGCCTAGTCGATTGTGCGCTTACAGGTTGCCAAAGGCAACATCCACCGTTCAGGTGGGAACAGACCGGCGCTATAAGGTTGGTGTCGAGAAACAATAAAGCAAATGGGTATGCGCCGGCGAGGTGGTCTCATTTCCGCGCCTTCGCCACTGGCAGCACTGTCGCAAAAACACGCTGTGCACCTAACCTAACCTATCCATAGGGTCGAAAATGCCTTTTATTGCAAGCTTATACCGCAAACAAGATGTCAACGTCGTATCCTTTGATCATATAGCATTGTGGCTCGCTCCGGCGACATATATTTAGTTGCAAATGGAAAATCAAGTTACTTGCCATTATCGCACGTCTAGTCAATTCGGGTGCGTCATAAGCTGACGCATAGTTTACCTACTGAAAGAGCTACGCTCTTTGTGTGCCTTTCAGGAGTCTGTTTATATTCGACAAAATAACTCGGCTCTTGGTTTCGTAGAAAATGCTTGTACGTTTCGTGTTGGGAACATAACGTAGATAAATGAGGGGGTAATAGTGTGTGTCCGCATAGCTAGGTACACATGTTTGCAGTCGCAATATATGAACTAAATGGATAATTAAACTTATCGAAGTCTCGGCAGCTAGTTTTGTATTTATTCCAGGAAAACAGGGCCGAACATAAAAGAAGCATCGTGTACAATGAAGCACTAATGGTCGTTGTCATTGTGCCATCATCCAGTGAACAGTCACTATTGGGAAGATCACCTATATCTCTCTTAACCATTACGCTTGGACAGCTATAATCTGAGATTCACACCCATGAATCGTCAGATGCTCTGATGTTTTTATACCGACCCGTAATTATGTAGATTTAGAGCGGGAGTATGTCATCTTTGATTAGCGAGACAACGGATTCTGCTGTTTAGTACAGACGAGACGAATATGGCCTGTGGCAAGTGTGCACTTATAATACATTTTGATGATCCACGTTCAGCTTCGGTAAAGCCAACAATAAAAAACAAAACGCTAGTGTGCGTAATCAAAAGCACGCCGAGATTCTTTAAGGGGCAGTGAAGTAACTAAAGAACACCCCTGGTCGGGGATTCGATGCAAGGTTTTGAGTACCTTATGATGGAAGACGTGCGAAAGTGCCTTGGATTCAACTACTACGTAAGAGAAGTGCCTGGAGTCGACGCTTGGGACAGCCTCAGAGGAGGCAAATGGATAGGCATTCCGGTATACCTGGTACACCTCCAACCACATTTTGCCATAGGAAACTTGATTAACTTTACGCGCGTTTTTGGCCCAAAAATTGTGACCTGCGGCTTATTGGTACTAGCATGTCGGAACCATGAAGTTGTTGTCCGCGAGTGTCCGCGATCATTTAGAAAAATGGTCAGACTCGAAAATGTGTATACCCACCTCCAACAACGTACGTGGCCTTCTTCGATCCTACGTCGGAAGAGGAGCTCCTTAGTAATGAGCCGATCAGTATAGCCAAATACGACTACCGCAACTACCTTCGCGGCCTTGTTCAAGTATCGCTTAAGAGGTTCTATTAGATGAAAACGCTTTCTAGCTCGGCGAGCGTGTGGAATCGGCCGCCGAATTCTTAACGGTTTTGGGATTGGCGTGGCTCATATTGTGAAAATATATGGTTACGTGATGCATCAATCCATCGCCCCGCAACGAGCTTGCGCGTACCGAAGAATGCTGAAAGAAGTTACAAAGACTATTTGCTAATCACACAAGCCATTACAAGCAAGTGATGAGGATGGATAGACTTACACCACCGGCAAGCGGAAGTTCAAGTTGTTGCCCTTGCAGGACATGAACACGTTCATACTGAGTATACTGATGATGGAGACAGCGATATATTTCGCTGAACTCGCTGAAATCACCCTCAGATCCATAGCGCAAAAGCATTAAGAAAAACGTGCGTTTGCAGTTTGGTCGGAGTGTTACATACATGGCGTAGAAAAGTGGACGAAACTGAACGTTCATAAAATTAGCCTTGCGAAAAGAGATCAAGTACATCCAAATATTTATCTGAAAACTCAATTTTTATAAAACGTTCTAATTCTGGGCGGTGTACATAAATGATAATTTGTAGGCGCTGTGCTGTTCCATAAAAATTACACGCGTAACTTTGTGTAGTTAAGATGCTTTGAAGCTCTTACTCCATCATCTAAGTGCTCTTTTATTATCAGACGCTTAGAAGGCTTAGACATGTTATCGTTCAAGGTAAGTTTGAAGAGACCCTTTCGGTTAATAAACTACATTTGTGTTGTACTCTGTAGAGAATTTTTTTTAAAAACTATGCATTAGATGGATTTGTACGCAAAAATAAAAACAGCATTTTTGTAAGTATCTTTTTTCCTTGTTTGGACGTGATGTCCATTTGTTTGGAATATCTTGTATTCGAAGGGCCATTTTAATCGACTTACAGTTGGGGCACAATGTAGCAGGTAAGGAGATAGGCTGAATTTTCACACGACCAATTGGACCGTCACGCATGTTGAATTGCCGATTGCTCGGGAACCACGTGACTGTACACTTTCTGCCATTAATTGTGTTTATTTATATCTGTATTAAGTAAAGATGAAATTTCGTCAACCGTTATTAATGTCAAGTACAGTAAAATAGGTTTAAATACCCAAAAAAGCGCGTTTTTATTATTTGCATAAAAATGTAGCGCGTCTGCTTTTTTTTAATAAAACTGTTCATACATTCTAATTTGGAAGAGTTATTGGTAAACGAGCCTGTGAGGCATCACCTATACACTTTTTCATACTGTTCTGACTTAGAATACATTGATTTGACTTGAATAGATTGTATTCAGGTATGAAACTATATTGGACCTCTTGCTTCCTGTTTTCTGATTCATAACTAAAACGCTTGCTTGTACTGGTCAATAAGTAAGCACTTTAGCACATTATGCACTACGATAAAATACGTGAAGTATGACAGCATAATTTTTTACAAGGAATTTTTTACTAGTAGTACTTCGCAATTATCGTATCGTTTTTCACTTGAAAATATTAACCAGGGTCTAGAATGCCGATCTTAAGAATAGTAAAACACCATTAAACGCAAAACTACCTATGACATAGACAGTAGCATAGGTGCTTCTACCTTAGTATTGACTTTAAACTTGCGATCATCGACCACTCGTGTACTGAATAATGTAGGTACGATATACAATACCATTTAATAGGCTATCTAATGGTACTTTCCTTTGGCAGTTCATATACCTTGCTGATAGTGCCTATAAAGATTCCTCCTCAGCCAACCTTGCTTCAAATTGGGCTAGATTCTCATGGATACCTTGAACATTTTCGAAGACGAAAGGCCATCACGCTGTCCCTTCATTCCTATTATTTAAAAACTTTTAGTGGCTCGGTGTAGCATCGGCCTTAAAGGGGTGCTTGAAAAAATGAAAGTGGCACAATGGATTAAAGGTGGTCATAAGAAATCTATGATCTTTGTGGCCCTAAATGATGCTAGTGTTGGTCCTATTTAGACACATACCTCAGGTCATCCAAAATTAATAGGACTTGTTGAGTTATAACTTAGTGCAGATGTAATGTAATTAGCCAAGTTCATGTCAGTGGCTCGTACGCATGAATTGAATGTCTCAAAAAGACAAGTAAAATGCTGTACACAATGTTTGAAAGCAAAGCTGTTTGGCACACGGTAAGCATAAATGTCAAATCTGCACACGGTCTTCTACGCATTCATGTTGAGTTTCGGCAATGTCGAATGGTCTACAGTGGCAGACTGCAGCGCGTTTTCAAGATGATCTGCTCTTCGGAAAGCCTCGGAAAAGCTATGGAACATCGACTTCCTGTAACCAGGCGCCATAAACAAGAACATTAGCCGGTTTCGTCAAAAAAACATGAGGCACCTCGAAAACGCTTGTTGTTCTTAAATTGTGTGGTCTCTGAAATAAACTTTGTTTTCTATGACGTATTAAGCAAATTTTTGGCGTGTATAAATTTGTTGTAAGCAAAAAATATTTCAAAGACTTTTCTAACTTGTTTTTATCTCATGTTAATATTGATTAAACATCTAATAATGTTTTGAACAAATGAAAAGCCATCTAAGCATTACGCGGTGAAATATCTCTATTTTATCTCTCTGATTTTAATGTTACGAATTTTACGATATTAATTTTAGTGTTACGAAGTCTTTCAGCTTATTATAGTTTAAAATCACGCACTTCAACCTCGACGAATGTCTCGATGAAGCCTTTGTCTCGTTCAATACTCTAGCAAAACCACCATTCTCACTCAAAGTACGAAAATTTATGGAAAAACTTTGTAACAGATTGGTTGGACTTTCGAAGTGCTTTCGTTTCACGAGGATACACTTCTTGGTATGCCAAAGTACTCCACAGTAAAATAGTTGATATGAATAAACCTTCGAACCAAAATAAAATTTCCTTAAAACAGTTTGAAGATTTGCGATCCTTACCTTTTCTGAAGATGTCCAAAATCCTTAAGTCCAAACTACTGACTATTTGCGTGTGCGTCTTTGTAAACGTCCATTACATAACTGTGAGACAGTTGGAATGAGTAGGAACAGCCTAGATGGTGCGGTGCGTCACATGTGGTCAATGATATTTTTAAATCTGCTAATGAAGTCTAGTCTGATGGTATTTAATTTCAGTTGTGAAGTCTGTAGTGATTGTCCGTTGTAGTGATTGTTCGCTCGAAAGTGGTTTCTTTTGGCCTTCAGGAGTTACACTTCTTGTTAACAGCTCCATCGACAACTTCACATATTTGACTCTCGACGTTACAACACAATAACGACCGTATAACGCAATAATGATCGTGCTACAATTTGTATGACATTATCCGACAGGGATATCAATATTGAATTGCACAACTGTCCGCTAGTTGATTACCAGCCGATCAGCTATTAGAATAAACGTAAATTACCGTTAGTTAAATTATATGTCACAGCTTATATTATATGATATATAACAGTTGTCGAGATGTCTACGACAAATCTACCAGTTGTGCCTTGCAGTAAATAACTCTCTTGCTGTTGGCAAGTCTACATTAATCTAAAACTAAACGAAGATCTTGAGTAGCCAATCATTTCACACTTGACGTCCCGCCATGATAATTTTGCTATAGGAGATCTAAGTTTTCTCTATCCGAGAGATCTTTACATTTACATATTTGTGCGATTTTGATGTGCTAACTTTCTAACGAACTGCCGGAAATTGAATAGAAACCATTAACCAGCGCGTACCGAATAAATATTCTCGACCTAGAGTCGTGGTACAGCACCTTGGTCCTGTGACTAGCAATCTGTAGCGTTAGGGTGGCGGTGTGCCAAAGGAATGGAATTACTATTTCGTCTTGGATTATCTTTTTAAAATGTGTGGAATATATTTACGCCTATATGATATAACGTCCCGCCAGCTATCATTGATTCACATGTTAAACCTTCGGGCTACACAACAGTAACGCTATTCTAATGAGCGTATTAGTGATTAAAACGGCGATGCTTCTGATTCTGTTTATCGAGATCATTGTGGCGTTTCTAGGAGTAGAAGCAAAGCCAGATAAGAGAGTCCTGTTCGGTCAAACCATGATAGATATGCAGGGGGACACCAGAAATACCCTATATAGAAATTAGTTGAAATATCGCGAGCACAACTTCATCGAATTACTCATTTATGAGCATTTACACCTTAAAATGCACCCCTTTAAAGTTGCGTACACAGTTACCAGTTTATAACTGAAATTGATATGTTTTTTGTCAACTCGTTTAATAACAAATATAATTCTTAGGATTAAAATAAAGTTTAGGATAAAGAGCAGAATAAAAAAATGTTTGTGAGTCGTTTCATGCTGAAAGCGATAGCATGAGTTTCATGATGTCGAAGTAGGTAGTGGCGCTGAACCATTGGCGGAAAACCCGTCGATACAGTAACAGATGTTTCACTAACACTGCCCAGTAGGCATAGCACGCAGTTCAAAATTATTTGACGCTGAAAACAGAACCATTTCTCAGATTATGCATTGATGTCACAACGCTGGTTTAGTTTACGGACTAAATACGGACATTTAAAGGAATCTTTTGATGTGATGTTGCCCTGTAACAAAACGTCGGGACACCGTGACGCAGCCTAACTCGTGAAGTTTGCAGATTTTGTCGGAACTGCGCTTTCCTTAGGTGCTATTAAGTTTGGTATTGAAAGTCGCTTCTTCCTAACAAAAGAACAGCAGGAGAGAAAGGGGTGTCGAATGCAAGTGCCTCTCACGCTTTCTAACGTTTTAAGCATATGCCACTAGACTCGTTAGACTAGGCAGAGCAGAACTGCAAGGCGACATAGTGGCTGTTCGAATATCTTATCGAAACGCAGTGTAATTGTCATCATTAATACTATTCTAAACGGGATTGGCGCGACGACTTCCGAAGCAAGCTGAATTTTTTATCGATTACAATGTTGACCAATTAGCCCGCAGCTCTTGCAAAATAGCCTTAACAAAATGTGAATACGTTCGCGCTCTTTCTATTTGAAGCCCAAGAACCATTATGAAAGATTCGTGGAAATGCTGCAACGAACTCGCTCTGTGTTCCCTGAGTGTTGTACTGATGTTAGAGAAGAGCCAAATATTTTTTTATAACCGACTGACTGAAATGAACGTGTAGATGCTAAAGATTCCCTTTCTTGTATAACAATAGTAATGTACGCCCTTACGAGAGTTAAAATGGACTAACTTGTACACGACACCGTAAACATTTGTGCGAATACATGTTCGTTACGTCGTTTGAAAGAATCACCCGAAGGAGCCAAAACATTAATGTGAATTGCACCTTAGTTTGCCGTAACGTCAAATATTTGAAATAATTTAGCAGGCAAGCCCAAGTTACTGGTGTATTTCCAATCATGATAATAATACTCAGTGATCTACAACTTGCAACTTGCAATAGCTAGAAACTGCGTAATTCTACATCAACGTACAAACACTCGCGAATGACATGCATTGAAATGTTTTTTATCGTCATAATTTTTCGAATTCTGTGCCTATGTGAAGAGTAGAGCTGTGCTTCCTGTTTGGCTTCTTATTTTTTTGGAGTTTTTTGGAATACTTTAACTTTATGGTATAAGACTTCCTGCGCCGTTGAATATGCATCACAATAACGCTACAAACGACATTGCTCTTTTGTGCCAATATATATAGCTAAATGACGCCTATCTCAAATGTTTATCTTTCAAAATAGTCTTCTTTGTTCGAGATGACTGAGACGAGATCGCTACCTTGAAGACGCGAAAAAGGCAAGAAGACAAAGACGAGACACACACATTAAAACACGCTTTTAGAGATGCAATTCTAAACAGTGAGGAAATAGAAACGTTGGATAACGTCACGTGTTTTCATAACAGACAATATTTTGCTGATTGATCCATCTTGATTTTCGGTGAAGCATTTGTCACTATTATAGAATCTCGCGTTTTCTATCTCGCCTCTTCGACAAAACAGTTTAACCCGTTGAGACGCTAGTTTTGGTCTTGTGTCCCAATACGTTAAACTAATGGACCAGTACATGTAATAATATACACGCCAAAGACACATAAGATAGCTTGGAACGTTTTTAAAAATGATACGTGGCTAAAAACGTACTTTTTATCAATAAGGTCTTTACTGTATGCATATGAGCTAAGTATGACGTGAGATACCCTCTATAATACATTATCTGATTAGTTTGATTGGCTATCATTATAAATATAATTCAGTATCTTTATACAGCATACAATTTGTACTTGTACTAATTGTACTAATACTAATTACTTATATATATTCTAACGTACTCTCATCTATACATACATTTGATTTGCGCGTTCAGTATCCTTGTTAAAGTATAGAAATATAGACCTATGTAGGGCCTCTGAAGCACCCTTACAGAAATGGGTGTCGCCCTTGATCTTACGATTCCGATTCCTACGAATTGTCATCTCTCTTCGAACTACGAAGTAAAAAGTCGTCATATACCGCCTTAGTAACTACAAATAGAAAGACACTGTAGTAGCCTCCTGCTAACTCGATATGAGTTTCTTTCAGGGTTCGAGTAATAGCAGGGATGTGCTTAACACATATCTTCTTACTCACGGAACCTGAAATGATGATAGGCTGTTCTACTTGCGTTCGATTTGCGTTAGTAGTTTTTGCTCGATTATTTATCTATTATCGTTTGATTGTGTTACTTTTAGGTTATTTTGCTGCACTCCTTCGTGTAATACTCATAACGAATAAGTAATCGTTCAACTATTAATTGAAACGCCGTTCTGTTGTGAAGTATCAAGGTAAATCGATCGGTTAAATGTTGGCAGACGGCCAGCTTTAAAAAAATATATAGACATAGGAGGGAGTACCAGAAGGAAGAACAATATCATAGAGAAGTCAATTGAGATTCATCAAGAAGAATAGAGTTAATCGAAGTATTTATCTGAGAAATTTACACTAAATGAAGTTCACTAAGCAAAAGAACCTTATAGGATATTTTTGTAGTAAAAACAACTGTCCGAAAGTAATATTCGATTTTTATGTTCTCTCGATTTTATACGCCTAATATCAAAAGGTGGTACCTTCCACATATAAAAACCCTTTATGAACACATTGTGGTCCTATGGAGAAAAGGGAGGCATCCTAGGCAAGTTTCGCCGATCTCCGATCAGACAACATAGGTTCAAACGAGATAAGAAGAAAATTGCGAACTCCTTGCACTTTCAAGGACTGGCTAAGGCAGCTCAGTACAGTCCTTTTAATAATAAAATTGAGGACAACTGGTTAAATTAATTTTTCAAATAGATGAACGTTTCTAAGATTTATCCCACTGCACCATAAATGTAGTGGTCTCCTACCTATCGCCTCTGACATTACATTTGGACAACTTTTTAGATAGTCTTAGAGCCTCAAAATGGCAATTTTTCTAGTCTTTGCGAACTAACCAAGTTAATGTCAAAAGCGAGGAGGTGAAATGCGAACGTTTTTCGCTATCTAAATAATAAAAGATAATCATAGTTTTATATTTAACAATAACTGTATGTATACTATAAACACTTTTTTACTTGAGGCCGTGGTCTGACAGCAATTTGCGCGAGTTTCATGCTGCTATGATATTGAGGACATCGACACACATCATTATTGCCAAAAATTAGTTATCATCCGTCTCGTCTGCCAGGAAACACCATGAATATTAACCCTGATGAATATTTGCGCTGCCCCATGAACATGTACACCATGTGGGTCGCGTAATGTGGGTGGATGAACGCTGTTTTCCCAACCACTTTGGACGAAATGTATGGGACTCAAGCGTTGTGTGCTCTTTACTTCAAAGTGTAGTGCGCGGTCGAAACCAGTCGGATATAATATCATCACGAGTCACTGCAATCTATTTGAGGTACTCAAAACTTGGAGTGGTTATTGGCTTAGGTAAAGTTATTGATGATTATAACGATTTGTACCTTATGGCGAATATTCTCGTCGAAAAAGACGACCGTCGTGTTCCTCCTTTTCTATAGCTTTATATCATGTACATTTGACATGCAACGCTGTGTTGGAGTTCACACTGGAAAACTAAAAAAGTACTATTGGCGTTCACTGTGAGAGATTACGTGTCTATCATTAACTAAGAAAGTAGAAACGCTCTTTGTTGCCATAGGTATCTTCGGAGACGTTACTCTGGTGACTTCCACGACAATGCATGCTCGAAAATCGACATGCATTATACGTTACTACCTCTTAGGAGTACCCGGAACATATCACACGTTCAATAGACGACCGGACATAAAGTAACAGAAGTTAAGCTTAGCATTCCTTAGAAGTAGGGATGCCACAGAAAAGAGAAATGATCCATTATCTTTAGAAACAAATGTGAATATAAATGGGTTCCACAAATTATCCAGGTCCTGCATCAAATTGGTCGTTTGTACTGATACTATCTTTGGACGAACAAGTGGACGTATTACTAATTATATGCAGTTGATTATATAGTTGTGCACAATCAATATTATTTGTTTATATTTGAGATTATTATAGATACGCTAATTTAAATTACGACTGTATCATCCTAGAAAAACGTCCGGAATTGCAACAAGTGTTAGGTCGAACGTACCTTGTGCAAAATGTGTCAAAATATAGTCAATCGTTTGAACGACCTAACTTCCTCATGATGATGAAAAACTCTAGTTTGCGCCGCAAGAAACAACTGCCATTTTTATGGTGAAATTATTCAGCAACGCGTACCGAAACAATAAATGATGTGCTTCCGCTATTGGTATACCGCGAAGACAACTACGCACGAAGCGATCTAATTAGCCTTCTCAAGAGACCCCATTTCCCCCATACATATACACACGACTTCGACATCCAAAAGCGAGGTGACAGCCTCATTTCATCGCTCTCTAATAATGTTTTGATTCAAGTGTACCGCTGTATAAAATAAACGGACAATCCAAATTGTATGAGGTTGCAGTTTATTCATTATTTATACAAAGTTATTTTTTGCTACTTGAACACGGGGTACATTGGTAGTAAATCGTAATCGATTCTAAATGTTTTTCATACCTGCAATTTATTTGTCTTTGTCCCACGACAAATCGCATGTTAAGCTATCCATCTTTGTAATACCATGAACTATCAATGACCCATCCTTAGTCAAAACACCTGGGCTGAAAAACAAATTGAAGCAAGCCAAAGATATTATTAATCTGCTCTGTGTTTTTGTATGACAAACATCTCTATTAGAAAAATCAGCCGCACAACCTTTTACCAAACATAAATTAAATATAAATAATTTGGGTCTACTTGACGAAATAAGTTGTTTGTTAATGCGAAATGCTGGTCTAAATTCACAAACAAGTTATATATCGTCATATGTCCCAAGGCGTGAAACAGCGAAGTATCTGTGTGATCAGGCTGTATTGTCATGTGACAGGTTTTATTTCTTTCTTCTCACTTGAAAAAAAACATCGATTTTGATTCTCGTATTCTCACGCTCCGAAGCAAACAATGTTAGTTACATGCAAAAGCAGTAGTTACAAAAAGCACACAGGACACGACTCGACTCATTGATTCATAGCAACGTAGTTACGACAGTTGAAGTCAGCTGGGCTTCAATTTGCTTCGTTACCGATCATAGCGTTGCTCCCTCACTTGATCGAGTCGCTTCGCAGTTATTTCGGCACTTTCTGGAGACTTATGCAGGGCATTTACAATCACGCTCAGTGTTTCGTGCTTCTTAAGCCACGCTCGCCCCCAAAGGCCGCGAAAACCTATGAGATACGCAACAATATGCATATCAATGCCATGTCAACCCTCTTCGAGTAGGAAACAGTCTGTCGTGTTCATTAGTGCTCTCTACTCGGGGGATCTCGACCGGACTGCATTAAAGGTGGCTGTCTCGCGCTCAGCTGCTGACCGGCGATTTCAGCCAAGGCTCCTTGCACCTGTCGGAGAAGTCCCTCTCCACGTACCACCACTTCCTTCAGGCGAAGGGCGGCATCCGCATTCTCCACTTCCAACCGTTCAAGGTTGTTCGCCTAGAACAGTAGCATAAAGACAATATCTGTTATTTGCAATTGTTCATTATCAACGTCTTCGTTAATGTATCTATATATATATATATATATATATA
>MNPL01020821.1:0-19115 GCA_002081605.1 Tropilaelaps mercedesae
TATATATATATATATATATATATATATATATATATATATATAACCATGTCGAACACGTTTCGGTTATCAGGCAGTTCAACAGCAGTAATTAATCCCGTCATCTACGGAGCTTTCCACCTTCGACGGCATCGCTCCGCGAAACTGCATCAGTCCACTATTGTGTTATCATCTTCTCTTCGGCAACATCCAGGCTGAACAACGACGACAGTCCGCACCTTCTTGGTTGCGGCAATTACTGGAGCGATCTTAAGTAGATATCGGCGCAAGCCCTCAACGCGCACCCCCTTCGGTGATCGCTAACCGAGTTAGTGAGAGAGCGACGCAGGTGAGTGCCTTTAATCTGACACGTCCTACATGCACGCGTTTATTTCGACATAGTTATTACTGATATAGTCAAAATATGCGTGAAGATAGTAACCCGCTTAGTTAGCTATTCTTACATCCGAAGTACTGCATGGGTCTGAATAAACTGTCGTCCTCAGCTCTGATTGGATATTGGCGCCAAAAGCTGAAAAATCAAGATGTATCTTATCAACGATACAAAATTTTTTACTCCACAATCCAGTGTTCTGTCTCGTATTCTACAATGCAATGAAAAATTCTTTCTTATGCACAGTTTGTGCGTAATTGGTTAAAAAACACTTCTCCAGCCGATTTTGCCCGGACGGCCAGCCCAGCAAAGAGTACTGTAATTCTTTCTGTTAGACAAGATTGGCCGAGAAATTTTCTTCGACTCTGCAGAGTTTAAAAAAGTCTAGACTAAGGCGTCTGAGTACCAGTGATTTATGGGAGTGCCCATCTATTCGCTTTCTTTGCACGCCGCTCGAGGACTAGAACTAGAGGATTTTCACTATAGACCTCTAAATTCTGGACGGAGGTTTTTTAGGACGATACCAATCCTGATCCATTCAGTGTGAACGGATTCACATGTGCTTCGAAGCTATTAGGAGCAACTCGTTCCATGTTATTGCATTTTTCCAGGTAGACTCACTGGATATCGTGGCGTATGAAGCCTGGCTTGAGGTGGAACCAAGTTTCACCGTGCATATATGCTTGAGCGCGTATGAGTATTGTACGCAAGCATATGTAAATTCGTTTGCGTGCAGTGTGCTACGAGGCTTCTGTGCTTGTGATATTTAAGAATGATGTTGTGAAAGTCGCACTCACTTGTAGAAAACACATTACGTGAAGGTCGTGCTGAAATACGGAATTAGAAAAAATGCAAAGCAAAACCGGTTACTCATGAAATATGAGAACTCTGAGAGGTCTGATTGTAAGTCTCCCGATAAGCCTATTCAATACATGGCACACCCAAGACAACTGTTCACGAACAAAAAAGATTTGAAGGAAAACCCAGCTAAACGGGCAACGAAAGCGTCAGTAAAGACCAATTTAAGTTAAATAATGCTGTGGTTTGGTCGTGTGCAGCAGTTGGGCCTGGTTTGGACATCTGACGAACTCAATCCGCTTTGCTCTTGACAATAGAGGTTATGTCAATATTTGTTGACGCATACTATTTTCCTTTTGTTTAGCTTTTGTTAAATCGTACTGAGGTGTATTTTGTTACTTATCCGGAATTCGCTTCAGGTCGATAATAACTGACACATTTGCCAGACAATGCAATGTACATAATAAATAAGATTTTTTTCCACTCAAACTGAGCCTATTTCTGAGATATAGACATAGCTTTTTTTATAAGAACAGACTCACCACTGCAGACAGCATAGAAAAGTACACGTAAGGCTTGTGAGCTTTCCTTATTCGGCTTAGACTTCTGCAGTGTGAAGTGTAGCAGCGAGTGGGCGCTCTACTAAAATGCCATGCTTTATCAGTGGATAGCTGCGTTTCTACGGTATTTAGCAGTAATGGTTTCAATTTTCGTAATTGCAAAGGATTTCCTATGATGATAGCCGTTATGGTTTCAATTTCCATAATTAGAAGGTATTTTTTATAATGATAGCAGTAATGCTTTAAATTTTCATAATCGAAAGTATTTCCTATGATGACAGCAGTAATGATTTCAATTTTTATAATTGGAAGGTATTTTCTATGATGATAGCAGTATAGTGGTTTCAGTGTTCATAATTAGAAAACTTTTTTTATGATGATAGCAGTAATGGTTTCAGTGTTAATGATTAGAAGGCTTTTCTATGGTGATAGCAGTAATGGTTTCAGTGTTTATGATTAGAAGGCTTTTTTATGATGATAGCAGTAATGGTTTCAGTTTTCATAAGTGAAAGGCATTTACTGTGATGATATCAGTAATGGTTTCGATTTTCATAATTGACAGGTATTTTTTATGATGATACCAGTACTGGTTGCCATTTTCATAATTGGGAGGAATCTTTTATGATGATAGCAGTAATGGTTCCAATTTTCATAATTGGAAGGCGTTTTTTTATGATGATAGCAGTAATGGTTTCAATTTTCATAATTGGAAGGCATTTTTTTATGATGATAGCAGTAATGGTTTCAGTTTTCATAATCGGAAGGTATTTCCTATGATGATAGCAGTAATGCTTTAAATTTTCAGAATCGAAAGACATTTCTCATGATGACAGCGGTAATGGTTTCAATTTTTATAATTGGAAGGCATTTCCTATGATGATAGCAGTATAGTAGTTTCAGTGTTCATAATTAGAAAAGTTTTTTTATAATGATAGCAGTAATGGTTTCAGTGTTCATGATTAGAAGGCTTTTTTATGGTGATAGCAGTAATGGTTCCAATTTTCATAATTGGAAGGCGTTTTTTATGATGATAGCAGTAATGGTTTCAGTTTTCATAATTGGAAGGTACTCATTATCATGATAGTATTGAATGATTTTGGTTTTCATTCATTATTCATTATTAAAATGTATTTTTTATGATGATAGCAGTAATAATTTTAATTTTCATAATTAAAAGGTATTTCAAAACTGCTGTTCTCTCCCCCTACAGAAATCTTCGAGGAAACGAGGCGGTTTTGTCGAGAAGTCAGTTTTTAATATAATCAGAAAACCACATCCATAAGTTGCAAAAGCATGACGCAAATGTAAACGAGTTTCTGCTTGATTCACATGGGTAAAGACCAAGTCTTCATTTGAAGAGAAGTTGGCCCACCCGTACTCTAAGTACTTAGTGGTTTTTTTACCGCCGCAACAAACTTACTCCAGCCGACGTATCTGTATGACTTGTAAAGCTTAAAAACAAAAGAAATAACTCCCTTGTGGGCATATACTTTTCAGCACTATCAGCACCGAGGGATCTACCGCCAAGAAATCTACTTCGGCGTTTCTTTACATCGTCACTCAGTGACGGCGTGCAGCAGGCGTTACCCCAGCTATACGTCTCTCGAAACTTCATTATCGCTAAATGAGACAAACCCAAATATCGGTAAGGCTCGATAGCAAATAAACAAGGTAAGCCGAAGTTACGCTGTGCTTTTACGTCGATCGCTTCATGTGGCATTTCGGGCGGCTCTACCTACGTAAGGCTACGCGTCCTGCTTGAGCAGGCCCTTACTTATGGGGCGATATTTCGCTGTGGAAAAGCAATCTTCATATGGGTAACAAAACGCGAGCACACATCGTAACGACGCCCAGTGGCACTAACGTCCTTGATACATCACTGCTGTCTGCTGCCCCACGAAGTATGGCAAAACTCAATTGGTCTCAAACTCAAAAACTCAAAAAATGAATTGCTTCGATATAACACTTAGCACACGCTATGCAACTTAGCATGAAGACTTATTAACGATCGGACTGGAACCCGTGTTCTAGGCATTCCCATAGAGGCAACGTCGGACGTGGGCTCCGGTGCTCGACGAAAAGATGCGTGTCCTAGCGTGCCTCCATAATGAAATCAGATTATTACCAATTAACGTACGCACATTAACAGACAGCGAGGTCTTGTCGTTTTTGTCGTCCATATGCTTGTACTAGCGTCAGCGTCATTTTGCATGTGCGACAAACGGATACGAATTATTTGTCGCCGTGAACGCGCAGCGTTCCATAGACGATGACATGTTAGCATGTTTAGTCACAATCAAAATGTGGCACGGGTTTTTGCTTTTCCGCAAATTGCAAGCTAAACTATACAGAAGTCCCTAAACGCTGGCCGCTGCGTCGCTTTCGCACTCCCACAGTCGTCGACTACGGCGACTTTAAACTAATTGCGATGTCATCCCTTCCCGCCCGACCTGGTAATGCTTTGCATTCACCAACATGAAAAATCAGTGACCGCTTGCAGCGCACGCCCTCCTATCCGACAACTGCGTGGACTTTCTGACCGTCGGTGGCTGACTAAGCGGGATTCTGATGAATACTAATGGATGCCACTCGACGACGTTAAACCGAGGGCAACAGCCGAAGGGCCATCGTCACCAGTTGAGTGCTCCTGATCGTCGAGTGCCTAGCTGGACGCGTCTAGAATTCTCTTATTTTGGCCAGTCGCTTCTGTTATTTTGCCAACGCCGACCAACGCATCAAGTATGCATACGCCACAGGACAGCTTCCGCAGCTCGTCGGTCCGGCTTTCAATCACGCGTGCGTGGGATTTCTGTAAAGGTTTCATGACCAAGCATCCCGTTTTCCGAAGCGCGGGACCAGTGCTCAGGCGAACCATTATAATACCGTAAGCGTTTTGGTTATTGGTTGCAAATTTATTGATTAACGTGGTCATGCCAATAACGAGTGTTTGAAGTAAAGCTTTAAACTGTTTCTAGGCTTCGAAGCATAGCCGCTTATGTACAATTATGCTTCACGTTTTCCTGCTTTCCCAAGTTCATATTATACTGGCTTTGATCCCTCGTAATAAAGATCTAATCCAACCAATTCTGTTGGACGGAAAGCGGAAATTCAAAGTCATCAGCTCCAGCCTCAAAAATCTGTACAAACGCAGGCTGCTCGCTTGTATAACAAAATGGTGGTCTTGTTTCCACAGATATGATGAACCAAAATATCAACGATTATCCCATGCACGAATATTACCATCTCTGAGTCCTCTCGAAGATAGCCGGTCTCACATAAGGAGACTCCGAATCAAATCTCTTTTTACCGACGGTACTCTATCTTCATTCATAGTTGCTGCCAGTTTAAAGTAGCTGACATGCAGCTGCTGCTGTAAGTTCAGAAAAAACGAACGGAGTCTGAAGAGGTGGAGCTCAGAGACCCCTACATGAGGACTATTCGGTAATACCTGCCCCTGAGGACATATATTTCAACGCATGACATAGGAAGCTATGTGGATACCGTAAAGGGTGCACAATGTTTCTTTTATTATAAAGTAATAATAGTGGTAGTACTAATGGTGCACTGGCACTATAGCTGGTCAATTCTTTAAGCTGCAATTTGAATAGTTTGATGGAAGTTTACTCAAAGCTCACTGGTGACGGCTACATTTTCATTTGCTTAATACTTTCTTAATAGAAGTTGCTCGAAGTAATCCGAAAGGCGGTGGCGAATTTAAAACGGTTTCTAAACAGTGCACGATGATATGCATCCCACACCCCTATAACAATAGACCTGGTGGAATCGCCTTGCGAAACGTTGTGAGAATATGAAGATTGCAAAAGACAACGTGAAGTACGCTAGAGGAAGCTGAGCTGAAACGATAAGGTTACCCGAAGTTACGGATACAACCAAACAGAACAAGCGCCAAATAACTGTTTTAATTCGAACCATAGTAATTCAAGATTGATCCTAATTATGCGACGTGAAAGAGAGAAAGACTGTAATAGGAACATACACGGCATTTATTAACTTCGGTAAATACATAACGACAATCCTCCATATCTCACTTCAGTTTGGAAAACATCTATAGTTTATGTTGAGAAGCCGACTCAGCATTAAATATGTATCATGAAGCTACAGACTTTTTCCCCTAATTTTTTTTTTGTACGCGAACCCAATCTGATTTATTACGCACGGCATTGCAGACCGTGAAAATACCCGACGGCTATCTTTCAGGTCTCTCTTGTACGTTGCTTGAATGGTGACACTCGCTGATTTTACGGAGCAAGGTAAAACTGTCCGGCTTCTGCTGCGATCGAAATTAGTATCTTCAAAAACGATGTTCGAAAAAATCAAATGCTAACTCAGTGTGTAAGGAAAACAAATGAGGACTATATTTTGTCAACAATTAAGTTGATTATTAATTTTGTACTGGTGTGTGCGCGTATAATACCGAAGTTGGTACGCCCCCGTAAAGCCCACGTTTTGCCTCTACCCTCTGTGTTTTGCTGACGCTCCGGCAACGATGCAAAGGTAACGATAGTGTGTGGTTAAATGTGGACAACTACAAAACAAGGAACAGCTACTCAATCAGCATTTGCCGAATTACGAGCGGAATGACTCCATCCCGACCATTTGCATCCCTAACACTTCTACCCTAAGGTGCTGAATGTATGCGTGTGTTTATGCAAGTTCAGGAGGCGGGAGGGCTACCTTCTTGCAACGCCGTCAAACGCTGTCGCGCTTGGGTGCCAACGTCGACTACCATCCAGTTCTTATCAGTAGGGAGTAGTGAAATTAACACCGAATAGTAACAACGGATCTCCAGTCTGGTAACTCCTCCATCGAATAAACCTCGTCATCGTTCCCAGGGTAATGCGCTCGTACGCTCGCGCCGTCGACTTCAAGCTGCATCAAGAAGCAGGGAACGTCGTTCGGCTCATCGGGGCTTCCAAAACGATGGCTTCTTGTCTTATTTTGCCTTGGTTTTTGCCTATCTCCTTCGGCACCCTAGGGAACCTCTCCTCAAAACATCCAGAGTCGGAGTGAGCGCCAGCAGTCAGTATTGGCTTTATCTCCCTCCCTGTCTCACCCTTTCCGCCAGATCTGTTGCCAGATCTCATTGTCAACTGTCTGAACTGCGGGTCGGGACAGAGCTTCGTGCCCCTCTTTTTGCGCACCCGTGTCATCCGGAGGGGAAAATCCACTCATTGCTGATTCCTTCGCTGCCGCTGTTGGGTCCTGTCTATCTATCCGGCCAAAGCCACCGAACGAAAGGGGGTAATCGGAAACTTTTTTCGATCAAACCAAACGACCGGATAGATATATCCAAACGACTCTATGTCGGTCCTAGAAAAAAGGCCAAGAGAGAATAGTGATGTAAATAAGGACGTGCACCGGGCCCTCTCTGAACATCTGTAACTGTATCATATGAGTTTTTTCATTATAAACAATTACTACGATTGCGCCACGGGCGCTGCTCACTCAATGCTCGCGAGCCTGTTTCCGATTGTCTGCTATACCAGCTCAAGCACGGCGCATTCAAGTCAAGCGAACTATGCCTACGAACCTGTTCTATGCCGTTCTATCTCTAATCTGGTATACGCTATGCATGTTCTTATTGACGGAGGCGTCGTTCTTTCAGTGTCAATACAAAGTTCCCCCGTGTAACAAATTTATTGCTGACGGCTCGATGATATTCAAGGCACGTATATCGTATAACGGATGGGAAGTTTCTATAATGTTTACGATAAAAGAAACTGCACTGTAAGCCAATATCAGCCGTTTACGAGATTGCAGGGAATTTTCTGTGCTTCAACCATCTCGCTATTTCAGTAATCTAATAAGTTCTGTACTGCAAATACGAATGAACTATAAATGTTATCAGGGAACGGAATAATTTTGACAAAAATTAAACAATTGACAATTCCCAGCTGGCCGTCAATGGCCTTTGGTCCTATTATTCATACGAAACTCTACACTCGCATCCATCAGAACGGCCAGTTACCGCTAGTTAACAAACAATTGGGGGAGGTCTTAAATACAGTGAGGATAAGCACTGAATGCAAAACCAGAATCCCGTGTATGTTCCTCATTACAAATGAAGTTGTCACTGAAGAAAAGAGAAAACAACATTTTCAAAGTAAAATAAGCTAAGACCACACATTGTAAAAAGTAGAACCACGTGTCAACATAGAGCTCCAGGCGGCAGGTTCTGGCCCATTTGCGAACGTTCAATCTCTTCCTCTGCATTCATTTGTGGCCCGTGAGAGGTTAGCGTCGTCAAGTTGTGAAGGTATTCCACATACTGATGTCCACTATTACCGGCTTGACAAGATGATCCTGAAACCCGACTCCAACGCCAGCAGGAAAGTCGTGGAATGACTTTAGTGGACTCGGACGTCAGCAAGTCATTAGGAACGCGATATCAGCGTCGGAACATTGCCTGATTGGACGCGCGGGGTTACCACAGACACCCGAAGGCTTACGAAAACCTGATAGAGGCGAGAAAATACTCTAGAGAATATTCTTGTAAATAAATAAAAGCGCAGGCGATACGAAACCCTATTATATGGGACGGTATTCTACTCTAGGGTATCACATATTCCTCGACCTTTTTGACGATAGAAGGTCTGCTACAGGTTACATAAGAGCGTAAGGCATCAAGAAAAAGGTGTCAAAAGGTGTTGAAAACGAAAACTTGACGCGCTCTGCAACGACCAGCTAACTAAATGGTACAATTTTTGACGAACATTTCTATTGTCATAGCGTCGAAGTATGCCCGCATATGGAAAAGACATCACGACTTGACCTGATGTTTGACTTGCTCAAAAGTCCGACTCAAGCGGCGCTATGAGGCCTCGATTGTGAACGAACTCGGGTCTCAAATATTGAGATGCGTACTGCGCCCTTCCGTAATCATATAGACAACGGCGTAAGAGGAAGGAGGATCTGCGAAGATCAACGCATAGTACTAAATGCTTGAAAAATGACGCGCTGATACGCTATTTTTTACGAGTATTCAGCGAACAATAGCTGGCCCACTTTTGGAAATAGAACAAACCATGAACCTGCTCCTTAAACACATATAAGAAGTATGCGACAAACCTCGCCAAGCAGAGGATTTCCCGAGATTATTAGGCGTACGCCCTACGACTGGCTTTGATCCAATAGAATTGAAACTATTCCAAGGTCGCTAGACCGATGAAACTTCCTCAGGGGAACCACAGCGCATTCAGTACACCCCAAAGGACCCAGTTTTTCCTGAAGACAACCCCTCTCATTTGGCAACACAGTACCAAACCATACAGCTGTTTCGAGAAGAATGCCTGTTATTCTATTGTGACACAGTTTCGGAGGTGCTTGCGAAGATCACCGCCATTTTTGCACAAATGTCCATCAGACCATTGTCGTATCGGAGACGACTGTCCGCTAAAAAAAGCACGTCGATGGACCCAATCCGTTACGGGTGTAACACGCCTAATTCAACTCGTCTTTTATACAACAGGGTAAGATCAATTCGTCTCCTTGCGTATAAAAGCGTTTCTATGCATGTTCACGCTCACTATTGATAGCGTGCGCAGCTGAAGTCGCTTGCAGCGAGAACTAAATTGGAATGCGATATAGGTGTTATTTGATGGCCAAACAATGTCCCCATGGATCAAAATACCTCTTGGCAAAGCTAATGCAGATGCTAATGCAAAATGTGTTTAAGCAAGGCTTTTTGAACCGTGTGAATGCGCCTGCCAAATATCTCATCGGATGGCGGCGCTATTCGTTTTTGTTTTGACCGCTTCGTGGCAGTCACGATTCCGAAAAATTTTATTAGAGCACTGGACACGTCAGCGGCCGCCAACTAAGCAAACTTCCGCGTATAATAAGCGAGCGGAAGGTACGTTGATGAGTTAGCTACCTCATGCGGACAGAAGGCACCACCACTATTTGTCGAAGTCATCCTACTCCGATCTGAACATCATCCAGATAATGCCCCATCCGCGCGCACAGACAACGGAGATGACGATGCGGCGGAGCAAAAATCTAAATGGATTCTCTAATATGGGGACGCACAAAGGGCCGTGCGCAGGACTGTATTAGCGCGCCGCTATCGATCATTGCCTCGCGTCATCCTTTGCTTTCACTAATATCCAAAAAGACAAGCCAGGTATGGCCAAACAACGAAAGCATTGTACATTGATTCAGACACACATTTTTCGAAGTGCTTGAACAAATGGTTGGCCATAAGCACACATAAACGCCTCGTTGGCGACGGACTCAACGAAGACCACCATGGCATGCCACGGAAGGTCTGCTTCGAGGATACGCCATCCCAAACATAGTATATAATGTACGAGACTCCTTTGCTGTTGGCCGTTAGGTCACGCGAAATAGTAACTGTAACTGTTACTCCTGTGGTGTAAATAGAAATGCCTATTGGCGGATGTCTTCTAATAATGATGAGCTCTCACGCTTCCGGATGTCTCCGTCGAAAGAAAAATGATAGGCAAATACACTGCAATTCGTCGTTTCGGTAGCAGATGTATCGGACCTACCGCCAGCTTTAGAGCTATAGCCAGGATCTCAAAGATCATAAAGGGCCCTGTGGGCGATCAGCCGGGCAGGTATGAAACCTAGCGCTAGCTAAACGAGAGAAATTTCGGAGAGATCTCGATTTTCTTTTATTACTTCTTCGGTTCGGTTGTCCCACCCAGCGTTCGCTACCGCTGACACGCTGACATAGGTGTCTGCAACAACCACGTGTTTTATCTTACCTTAGCCTCATCCTCCGTGATCATCGGAGCCCTAAACAATCGTTGGAAAACGTTCGTCTTCAGACAGGTAGACAAAATAACACAAAAGAGAATGGCTGCAGGTCAACCCGTTGACATGCTATTGATCAAATGATCCGCCTGCGGTAAAACCTGCGTGTGGAAGGATACCTGAGTCGTAATCAATTCGGTGATGGAGGTCAGCCTTGCCAGCTTCAGCGCGGCGGACAAATGAACTGTGCCGAAGCGGCTACGCGGGACAGCGCTCCGTGCCCGTTCACCTTCTACTAAACTCAATTAAAATGATGAAACGAGGCGGAAAATGTCATTGCTATCCTTACGCTAGACGGTTACCAGGCGACCCTTCAGCTGGGCCAATCCATCGACAGGCTCCAGGCACGGAAAAAAGGTTGAAGTTAATTGGTGTTGTCGTTTGTTTCGAGGCCTGCGATACGAGAAATTTAATCCGTTTTGCTCCGCCGTTGAGCGATCCTACGTAAGCTCAGAAGGTACGCGGCTAGCATGAGTGTTTTATGAAATGGACAAAATCAATGAAGACCCCAATATCATTGGTTTGCAATCGAAACTTTTTCGGAGAGACGCGTTCATCTACATCGCTAAGCGCTAACGAATGTCTCGTAAGTTCGAGACGACTGTGGTCATTGGAAACCCGATTCTGTGCGGTCGAGATATCTGACATTCGCTTTTATTTGTTGTAAACCTGACCCGGCGTGTTCTTCCGAAGACAAGTTTTATTTAGAGCATTTTTTGGTTCAACAGAGTTGCTTGGAAATTTCGATATAAGTTGACAGATTAGAAACATTGAACGGTGTCGCAAAACAGATTTTCTTTAGCCGTAAGTGAATCACAGTTACGTGATACTTTGCAATTCTACGTTTTCCAAAGGGGGTTTTCTGTTATGTATGAGGCTGTTTACTTTTATTATTATTAATAAGCACGCTCATTAAATTGCATCTCATGTACCCAATAAAATAACACAGAATTTGTTAAGTATCTTAAGCGCAGTAAAATGCAACCAGTTACAGCCTTGATAATTCCAGCTGTACAATAAAAACGAATGAAGTCAAAGTTTCCGATGACGAAAGCAACGTGACGCAAGCTGAAAGCACTGCAGGGAAACGTTTTTTTAACATGTTTTGGATTTTCGCTAATTTCTGATGGTAGTCAATTTAGCCGTTTGCTAGTGTGGCTGAACGGGTATTGCATAATATTCTGATCGTCCGATTAAGTTGATTAAATAAGTTCTACATTCGCTTGGTAGCTAGCTTCTGCTGCATCTAGGTTAAACGGACTGGCCAATACTAATGTTTTAACGATCAAAGTAAAGCGATGCTACACAGATGCTAAGACGGATTACATTGTTGCATAACACTGTAGATGGACCTACTTTAAGGTATTATTAGCGCTTTCCTTGGCTATATTGAGCAAATCACTACAGTAGACCAAATTATGTATTCGTTGATTTTCTCTTGTACTGTAAAAATGATTCGGGACTACAAAGCTATTAAAACAGGGCAATGAAAAATGAATTTAGGCTAAACACGAAGAGTGCAGCACTCTTGAGGTGACGAGCAGGCAGGATCTATGGCAGGTTACGGTATTTTTAGATCCCCAAATTTGACTAAAAACGCTTCATAGGCAATTTACCTTTGTGAAACTTGCTTTTTCACGCAAATTATCGTTTCTAAACTGTTGAAAAATCGCGAGCTAACGCACTTCGGAATCAGAAAAAAAGTTGTTTTTCTCCTATCCGGGTTGGTCCCGTCCGAACCATATATTCTTTACTTAAAAAAAGAAACTTTCGCCTAAAGGTTTTACCGTGAAAATACGCTGTAGATTGACATCCCACACCCCGCTCTTTTGTTAGGTGCCCGCGCGGATTTGGTTACTGCAAAAGTTCTGCATATCTGTACATCCGAAGGTTTAGCTTAAATTGACGGATGTGTCTGAGTGGTTGGGTAATCCACAGTGAACTGAGTTCCTGTGTCTTATGAAAGATCTTTCTTTTGTTCTTAACGAAAGTGCAACGGTCAAATTTAGTTCTTTGTGTGGGCTACGTACCGGTGAGCGTTTACAAGACATACCCCTTTAACTTTTTCCATCACCGGTGCTATCCATTAAAAAATGCACACTTGACAAGCGCTTAGTGAATGAGTGTAAACAGTCGACACAAGCAGTGCAGCTCAGAGAAAATCGATATTAATTGCTGCTAGCGTGAATCCACCCTTGTGGAAACGCATAAAAGTAAAGGATCACGGACTTGTCATTGAAAGCTTTCGCTCGTGTGCTTTGTTGTTTGTGTTAATTTGCCGACACGTCAAATTATTCTGCTACGCTGTAAAAGCGGTTTGACACATATATTTATGTAACATAACATTTGCGTGTTGTTACTGAGCTTCCAGTGTTGGCATCACTTTCTCGATATTTGCACGCATCGTCTAGTTCAGCGTAGGCCAGGCAATGTATGCTAATTGGCTATAATTAAAACCTCAAAGTTAACTCAGTATCAATTAACTGACAACCATTGTGACCGTTCACGCATCTATAGACAATAACCAACAATATATATATTCGTTGATAAGTTGCTCAATGTGTTGCCTTCCATTAAATCTAAACATGTGGTCGCATTTTTATGGTATTGACGGCGGAAACGGTGCATATCAAACGTTTGAAACTTTGTAGCTGGCTATTTGCTTTCCTTGACCACTTGCTCTCAGTACATTCGATGTTCGCTCTGTTCCAGGGCACGTGTTTCAATCATAATACAAACGCCTGCGTCGTTTCAAAATGTTAACTCGAACTTTTATGTAAGGCCCTATATAACGCTCGTCGTGCGCTTACACTTCAGAACAAATCATTACCACACGAACAGAGTGTTCCAAGCTATTCACAAGACTACAACTTATAGTGAAGTTACAGCAGCGAGAGGAACATACTATGTGTTTCAGAGGATGGAGCATACGACGACTAGTTACTGGTTGGTTGTATTTCGTCACTCTGTTTCTATGAACGCTGTTTCTTTCACAGGCAATGCCGAAGAAGTTACAAACCAACCAGAAGGCCGTCGATGCCAGAGCGCGCAAGGACGCCATCAAGCAGGCCGAGAAGGAGCGAATTCAGAGAGCAAAAGATGACGAGTTCTGGCGTGATGATGATAAGCAGGTTAGCCTACAGTATATCTATCGGCGGCGTAATGCTCAACTAACGACTGTCTAGCTTAGCGCCAGGGAGTATGAGATCGCTCAGGCGAAGTCTATTTGCAGGAACACTAACACGAAAATTGCATTACAATAGTTCGGGGGGAAAGCTTGTAAGGTTTGCCGCCGTCGAGGACTCACTTTTGGTACATCAATCACACAGATTCTTCAGTGTTTTAAGGTGGACCTGATACGGTAACCGGTTCTGGTATTCTACGCATGGCTTTTCTTTGTTTGTCGCCCAGCGTTAACGCGGCAATGTTCGTTTTACCTATTGCTGCTAACTACACCATGTTATTATAGAGGTGTGGTTTTTTTCCAGCTGGCAAAAAAACAGGCCCGAAAGGAAGAGAAAGAACGAAAAGAAGCCGAGGAACGCGAGCGCAAGAGGGAGCGCGAAAAACTACTTCAGGTTTGTTTACGCCACTGGTTTCAATCAGTCAATCGACTACGGATGTCAGTCGACATATTAGTATTCCTCAATGGAATTTAAGCGTTTGAAAGTTATCGCATTACATTACGGTTATGTGGCTGTGAGGCAGTGCTCTTGCTAGTCGATATTTAACATGATTTGACGATCTCAAATATCGGCCTGGTTTCAGGAGGAAATGTCCCAGATGAAAGGAAAGGAGTCCACAGACAATAAGACGGCTAGCAACAAGGTAACTGGCGCTAGAAGGTCGACTATTTTTATCAATATTTGGTACATCTCTTTTCCTCGCACATACATTCCACATGTAGTTCTTTGTAACACACAAAAATCACATGAAGTTACGACAGACTGCAGCACAACTTTGGCACGGCCAAATTTTTGTGTCTACAAAGCCCACCTCGCTGCGACTCACCTGACGACTCACGAGTAAATTACATTCGTGGGAAATGACGTCTAAGTCTACGAACGTCGTTTGCTTTTCTTCCAGGTAACGCGTAGCCAAATTCAGAAGACTCTGAATAATATGGCTGCTGCGAGCACCGCAACGACAAAGCACAATCGAATCGTCCAGGAGGATCTTGGCCTCGTGGAGAATCTCAATAAGGTTAGAGAAAATCCGACACGATGCTCAGGAATTAATCTGCTCATTTAGATTGAGCTCCAATGATTTCTGTTTGCTACCCGTTCTTGCGCCTTGTTGAAAACGTGCTATACTTGTGTGAATGAGGTAACTGTGTATAACCTTGCTGGTCAAGCAGTTTCTGGGTTCAAATTCAGGTCTCATTTTAGCTTCAATCGGCTAGTCGGCTGCCAATTTTTATTATTATTACTTTTTATTATTATTATTGTTCATTTTGTGTCTTGTTAGCATTATCTGACTCCTGTTGTGTGTTTTTCTTATCGCTTATTTCCCAGATTTCGGGCGCTGGCGAGGTTGCCCGCACCGTCGATGAAGCCATTGTTATGATGACAAAGCTGGGCACAGGCAAAGAGGCCGATTTTGATCGTCATCCCGAGCGAAGGGTGAAGGCTGCATACGACGCCTTTGAGGCTTCCCGCTTGCCTGTTCTTAAGGTGAGTGCGGGACATAAAGCAAAGTTATCAACGAACCTTTTAACTCTTAGCCTTTGAAACTTATAATGTGTGTGTGTCAATAAAAGGGAATATATGGACGTTTTAATACAACGCATGTCACTGGAACACACCCTATTATTATTAATATGATCGTCTCGAATCGTTGAGCACACTGTGTCCCCGTCGCTTTTAACTATCAGAATAGCTAGTAAGCACAATACGCTTAAGAACTTGCAGGTTCCTGTTTGCTTCTGCTGCAATAGACGAACAGTTGACGCTACCCAATCTGCCATAAGCACCGGCAAAAAACGTATCAGTAAAATTCGCAGCGGAGTAGCAACTTATTTCTATCTTCTCTGTCATGTTATCGTAGGGTTCGTTTCATTTTTGCAGGCGGAAAATTCGAATCTCCGATTGTCCCAGCTACGCCAGATGGTCCGCAAAGAGTGGCAGAAGTCGCCTGAGAATCCACTAAATCAACGAATACTCGCTTACAACACGAGGAAGAGTCAGCTTGCCACGACTGCGTCGCAGAACGCAACCGTCGCACAATAAACATGCTTCATCAAACCAAAACGTCATCAGGATCACAATGTTGGCAGTGTTGGTATAATAGGGTGGCATCGTTATAAAAGCCTACCGCGAAGTCGATACGACACACTTTTTCCGCAAGGGACCCGCATGCGTTTATACCGTTCGACCGGCAACGTAATAAATTGACTTAACAGAGGATTGAAAGCCCATTGAAACTATCTTATAAAGGATAGCATTCTCCATCGTCAACAGGTATTAGGAAATCGGTAACGACGGTGGAAAGTGGAGGTGGAGGTCGACGCTTAAGCAAAGAAGAAAGTGTAGGGAGATTATGACGATGATGCACAACTGACCATGCTGAATGCACCGATATAACTCTAAGAGCATTAGGCACAGTTAGCAGACTGTAAATTCATTCACCACTTGGCTGTCAACTATGAATGGAAACTATGAATGCTGACGACACAAGAGTGTCATTTATGGGACAGCAAGGCGACCAAGTTGGCCCTTGACTATTGAATCAATTGTGGCCAATGCTAAAAATCTTAGTGTTTCATGAAGCACGGGCGGGTCATCGTCGAGGTTAATATGAGCCAGCTGGCGCGGTTACCGGCGTAGGGGCAAAGTTGTTTAGAGTCCTGTACGCTATGGTAGATAAAAATCGGTAGGTGTTCGTTGATATATAAATATAGGCAAGTAAAAATATTGTAATTAATATTTACGTCACGATGAATGCTATGAATATATCAAGTTTTGCAAATGCGGAATCAGATTCGCAGTGTTGAGTCGTCATTACCTAGACTAGAAGCTCGTCGGCACAGTTTCCTTTGCCACACCATTCAGATCAACTTAGAACCAGGATAGATGGGCAGGTAGGGATGGATGTCGTGGAATTATCATAAGGTTTGCACACTTACACATTTTTACCACTAGGGGCTCTAGTAAAAATATTTCGATAATGTGCCCGTTATCGGAGCAAGCTGACATCGATCTGGAAACGTGGATAATGTGTCAGATGGTGATGTTGTAAAGCATATAAGGGAGACGCCTTTTGTTTGTTTTGAGCGAAGGGGAGAAGCAAGGGCTCATGTACAAATGGCCGTTGTAGTAAACCGTAATAGTATGGTACTTCGCCTAAAAAGCAACTCATTAAAGGCTCGACACCACAAAACCTTCCAGATTCTGCAACTCCAGGTCTGTAAACGGGAAAACGCCGCAGCCTCCGTTCTATTTATATATTAACGTAAATTAAGCACTCACTCGCGTTCACTCCTTCAAAAATCGGCAATTGGTGTTCACATTATGACTAACGGTATTCACAAAAATAAACATGCGCCGTACAAACAGTCAACTAGACTTGTTTTTATTTGTCTCTTTTAAGCTCATCGAGTTGTGGTTCTTTGATTCCAAGCTCCCTTCCGTCGCATGCGAATTGCAGCTGTATATGTTTCTCTAATGTGGTGTCATAGTGATAGAGACTGTACATTCGCACTTTCTGTTTCCAATAGTTTGTAATTCGTCAGTCCTACAACAATTTGGAAGCTTTCGACATCAATATACTTGGCTTATTCAATTGTTGCAATTCTTCCCGCCTTAGGGAGAGCAGCAAAAGTGAATGCCCTCGCATACACTAAGCGCACTCGGTATTGGATCTTTCAAAACCGGATCGAAAGACGATGGTCTTTCATAGAACTTTAGTAAGCCAGGTGTGTATGGATATTTGAACTGGCCACGATGCTAGCTCGTAAAACATAGCACGGACTAAAGGTGTTAACAATCTGCTTTCCAGGCGAGCTACCCTCCCACTGAAAATCATTCGTTGTAAATACCCTGAATAGCGTTAAATTGAGTAAATGATAGGTGCATGTATGATAAAAGTCGTATGCACAGGAAGTATTATGTGAAATAATGGCGCGTTTGGGTGTATGGTGGTGTGCAACGTGTATCTCTGTGGTATGTTTTCTACCGCTGTACTAACAGCATTTGTCGGTAGTGATGCAAAGGCCATCCGAGCTCCGATAGCGTCCCATCAACTGGATCGCACTTGATCTTGAATGCAAGTGGAAGCTACACTTTATCTAACGTACATTCATCAGGCGCTCAGTCCTTTGGTCAGTTCTTCACTAGCTTGTACCTCTTTCTAGCTGACTTGCGACTGGGAAAATGTCGTAATTCGACGAGAAGGCCTTGAGCATTTTGAACGGGTTGTTCGCAGCGAGCTTGGCTCGAATGCAACTTTGGGAAGGGTGAGACGACGCGAGCAGCTATTTTGCAAAAATTAGCTACGTTCCGATAGCGGGCGAGTGCCAGTGTACTTCGCGGTAGCTCCATTGAGGAGCTCGCGCTGCGGACACGTCCGAGAGCGACTGGTTGAATCAATGAGCAATAATGCGCTACTAATGTACGTAAACCATGCGACGTTCAAGCGATTGCCGGTTCAGTGTATCTTGTGGTTTTCCGATCATTGGCGTTCTGATTGAAAGGCAAAGTAGAATTTAGCTATGACGCTTACGCATCGTGGCTGATTGCTCTGGAGTAAAACTGCAGCTGTCGTAGAGCTCACGCATTTTACGTAAATACTACACGCTCAAGTCCCCAGCTTTTCAGGGATCAGGCTCATGGCAAACACGCACGCTACTATGTCGTCTGATTATATAGGGCGCTCCTCGTTAGAGTGCTTGCCCTGACCGCGTATTCGTCAGGCAGTAAGGAAAATAACTGAAATGCCATGGCAAACGCTCAGACCTTCGTACGGAGCATTGATGACAAACTACGATTCCAGCAATACAGAAGTGGCTTAGCTGGAAGATGTTGTAAATGCAAGTCACTGTTTCGATTTCCCGAATCAAAAATAAAGCTAAAAGCTACCAACAATGAATGGCATCACAACATAATAGCATGAGGCGTGACAGTCGAGGGAAAACTGCGTGAGATACATGTATTTTTCGGACCTATCATTATTTTTCCCAAAGCAAAAAACGAAATATCTCTGAAATTTCTTTTTCCCTTTATTTTTTTTAATGAAATTAGCCCCGCAGAGGAAAACAGTCAAACTCTGAGGTGTGTACAATGCACCGAAACATTCTATCTCACCCGCAATTCAGCGTATTTACTGGACATTAATGGACAACGAATGACTTCACCAAATTTGTAACAACTTTCATCAGCCTATGAATGTATATGTATGTATGCAATGCTAAGTTCGTCGCAAGTTACGCAGGTGGGTTAAAAACTTTCGTATACGTTATTTTTATCCACTCGACAGATCTCATCTTGCGAGGAGCTATAGACAAGACTTTTATAGATTTGATGAATCTGTGTGTCTAGTATAAATATTATTGGTTGGTTTCTCTCATCTGTGCCGCATCGTGCTGACCGCGG
>MNPL01020824.1:11707-27616 GCA_002081605.1 Tropilaelaps mercedesae
AAAACATACCAAGGCGTAAGAATTGTACCTGTTCTAACAAAAAAAACTGCTTTTAACTACAAACTTTTTGAAGATTTTTTTTTATTATTATAATGTGCTATAAAATGAAATGAAAATATTGACAGCGTGAAAACTAAATTAATTACCAATATGAACAGCTGGAACAGACGGAAAAAATTCTGGAGATCGGGGATCTATTAGAGACCACAGAGGCCTGTCAAGATGACAGGAAGAGTGCTCTGGTTTACTTGCAACACATTGAAGGGATCTGTCGGAAGCTCGATACATGGAGCAGTGGACGGCTTCGTATAGTCAAAGTAAGATCCATAACATAATAATAATAATAATAATTAACGTCAGATATAATGTTGCGAATTAAATGACTGAGTAAATTACTGAATAAGACAACCATATTCGAGGAATTTTATTTTTTTTATTTGAGGAAACATTAGGAATGTTATATTATTATCAATAGATGAATATCTAGATTGTTGTGAGATGCAATGGTGTTTCGTGCAAATATTTTTGGCAGTCTGTAGGCCAGTACCTGGTAAACAAGCGTTACACGCTCGAGACAGAACAGCGAAAATCATTGAAGGATTTCAAGGAGGGATCGAAGAAGGAGTGCCAGGAAGATGTTGAAGAAGATTTCGGCGCGGGAGACGTCGAAACTGATGGTGCCAGTGCCTTCTTGGAGAAGGTATTGCTACATTTATCATAACACAATAGTTTGATTTTGGATAAATTCATTCAAAAGCTAACGTCTTATACCAACACCAGTAGGAAGAGGCTTGCTATCAGGCTGAAAACCAGAGCGTGCACAGGGAAAATAAGTCACCAAATGGATAATCGCAAAACAGTAAAACCAAATATAGTAGCAATTAAACTCTAAAGTACACTGATACGAAAAATCTGATTTTTAGATTGTAAGCGTTGTCTACTAGTTGAATAAGATGACTCTTTGTGATATGACGTGACAGTGTAATGCGACCGACGCAAGCACTGGTATTACAAAAGCGTTGAAAACGTTGCAAAAATTTGCAATTGGTGGATATCTGTAGAATTATAATGTACTAGTTAGTGACATATGAATATGTTACGGAAAACTACAACATAAGCTTAAACGAATGTTTTAACGTAAGACACATCTATTTTTAAATAAATTTTCATCTATTTAAATGATATAGGTACGGGCAGTGTTATGTCCACTATACCTAACGGCATGGCTAACCACGTGAAGTTTTTCCATTTTAATGGTTCTATTTTGGTTGATCTTATTCTGGATCTGGTTGATTTTATTGGTTCTAAAGTTTTATGAAATGTGAAATAAGGCATCTAGGTTTCAAGACTGCCAACCGATTTTTGCGGCGGCCGCATAATATGTAGTCTAGTTTTACAGAAGACAGATATGGCGTCACTATATTCTGAAAATGAAACCAGATGGCCTAAGGGCTCCCCTCCGTGCTCTACTATTTGACAAGAATCTACTGAACAGATAAAGTCGCCCGTATTGCCTGCGCTCTCCAAGGATCTTATTCTTGTCCAAGGATTTCAATCTGGTTTGTCTTAATGGACGTACCCAGACCGAGTTTACGTGTCCCAAAAGCAAATGCATCTTTCTGGTGGGCTCGCTGGACGGCTTCTACAGTTTGAGTGTATACAACGTGATACTTATGACACTTACATCGTTTCGTGTTCCTTCGCAAATTCGGTTACAGGTTCGCGATGTCCTTCGCAAACCTCTCGAGCCAACGGAAGAGCTCGTAAGCGAAGACTTTGGCGGGCCCGGCGATGTGAACCCCTGTCGTGTATCGTTCTGGCTACGGCCACTTGTCGTCGAAATCTTGGATAGTCCCAAGCTATCTCTCGCACTTACCCTCTATACCTCCTTCTACACACATACCGCACCTTCACTGACCGATAAAGAGGTGGCGATCGTCTACTGCAACTCGATGTTTATCGCACACAAAATATTGTTACACTGCCTGTTACACCAATCGACGAGAGTACCACTCGATTCCGCCATTGTTCTTCGTAGGTTTGCGGACGCGATGTTCTACGAGCGGCTGCAAAAAGTCGAATTCGATTCAGTTCGTCGGACACGAAGCAGCTCCCTGGACGACGATGCCTTCAAAAAGTATCCGACATTCCTAAGCCAATATTGTGCAGACCTACGAGAAGTGCTGCCGTGCAACATCTCCGAAAAGGTGAACCGTTTGCTGATCGAACCCTACGTATCGTCTTTGATTGGCGCTGTGCTTCAAAATGAGGACATTGAAAGCAGTCAAGCTGATCGCTGGGCGGCGCTTCTATCTGATGTACTAGCAGAAGTGAAAGGCATTGCTGGTACGGTTGACATTCGCCTGCTGCCAAAGGCCGAGGAATTGCGAAATGTTTTGTCGTACAATCTCAGGGATTTTGCCTCACAGTGGGAGAACCCGAATTCACAGCTGAGAACGTGGTGCCAGCCTAGTGAGGTGGCGCACCTAGTTAAAGCAATTTTTCAAAATTCACCCATGCGATCTTCGGTCCTTGCGCAGATTAAATAACGAGGCTGTATCTGTGTGTTTATAACAATTAAGAATGATTGTGGAGAGACATTATACCAAACGAATTGTATATGAGGGTCAACTTAGAATAGTTTTAATAAATAAATTAAAGTATTTTCACAGAATACTCACGGAGAATTCTGATAAGCGGACAGATTTTTCGCGATCTCAGAATGACGGGCTCTTACGTATTGCGACGCATATATAAAAGCGAACCCCCGTGTTGTTTTGTACTGCCGCAGGTCGCTTCTCATTATCACCAGATCTGCCGACATTTACTAAAATTCTCAGAATATGCACCTCTATGTGTTATGGTACTATTTTTCTCAAAATAAAAACAGGCCTTTTATGCTATAGGTTTTACCAGTCTTGGCCGATATCTTTTAGACGGCTTCCAGAAAATCTCTCTTAGCTACAACCGCTGAGATACCTCATGAGTTGTGGGGAATTAAATGAAAAATGCGTCAATAGTCCACTCTACTTTTATTGAAATCACTACCACCCTATTAAGCAGCACAACACACAGAACCAACAGATAACATCGTGACTTTTAGGTCTAGACGGTGTTATTTAACATTAGCTAGCTTTGAAACTCCCTTTTTGGTGAAAAAATGAAAGTTTCGATTTATAAAAGAGGTATAAAAACCCTACTTCATTTTCAGGCGCGCCGTCAAAGTGGATTAGATTACTGTCCGACAATTTTATTCTAGCTGCAATCGTTTTCGAGAAAAACACCGAGGAGGCTACGTTTATATTAAACAATTTATTTTCCTTTTTTCTACTCCAATAGCCTTGGACTCGTAACACATCGCATGCATACACTCTATACATACACATACATTCAGCCTTCACGCACATTACCCGCCAAGCAATCATGACCCCATGCAACCATTTCTCCATCTCTACCATTTTACAGACAGATTATCATGTTATTATACTCCTTTCGTCGCCTTTCTGGGCAAAATGGCTCTCACTTGGAAGACCTTGACGTCTCGGTGCTAACGGCGTTTCCTTTGCTAATCCCCACTAGACTTACCATTGCCCTACGATGCTTCAGGCTTCCTGCACAGCATGAACACGCTGCTGTACTCGTAGCGGAGCATGCTCTCCGGGTTAGAGCAGTATGAAGAGGTCAGATCTGTCTCGTCTCGAACAATATCGAAGCCGACCTCCCGGGTGATTGTTTTGATATCTTCGTAGCTCGGTTCAATGCTGTCCTCCTTCAACATGTCAGCGTAATGGTACATGAGCGGCCCCAGATTCAACCAGTATCCACCGGGCTTGAGACATTTGTGGATTGTGTCAATGTATTCGATCACGTTTTGAGCAGTGTCAATGAAGAAACAAGTCACCACTGCGTCCCACATATCCGGCTGAGCGGAGTACACCTCGACGAAGTTTCCAGCCGTCATCGAGAAGTTTGGATTTGCCCCGGCTTGAGCCGGATTGACGTCCGGTATCGGTACACTCCTAACCTGGTCGGCATTACGCATGTTGTTCGTGAATTGATGGACGTACGGGTAGATCCTGAACATCTCCGTCTGTTTACAACGGTTGAGCATGAAACACGAGGCGCAAAGCATGAAAAACGAATACTCGTTGCCCTGACAGGCAAAGCCGCGCAAAGCCAGCTCAAATGGAAGCCGACCTAGCCCCGCACCCGGAACTAGCACCTGCACCTCGTTTCTAACTCCGTCGGGGAACAGTTTCTCGAGCTCGCGGATCAGCGGCTGAAACGACTGCTCTCGTTCGACCCGACCGACTTCGCTCCACTCCCTGCAGAATTGCTTGAGTACAGTTCGGACCTTGTCCATATCGCCCTCTGTCGGGGCCAGCTCCTGAGCGATCTGAGGGTCGACTTCATGGATCTCTTGATTTTCAAACATTTTTGCTATGTCCACCGTCAATTCGTTCAAAAACTCAGCATTGTGGTCGATTGACACGCGTACCTGCGAAACATGAGGACGTTTAATTTACTGTTGAGAAAGCATATGGGAGTGATGTGGGATTTTTTGATGCTACTTTCTGTTTACATTTCGGAGCGTAATTCAACGGACGCGATTTGCAATATCAAGTTGAAATTTACAAGGCTCGTAGCAACTCGCACTTGGCATTCCCATCTACGTCCTTGAAAAAGCGTACCTTTGAAGCATTCAGATATTTACGGGCGATTGTTAGTGTAAATTTGAAGAAGTATAAATAAATGAGGCAACTATTTCGAAAAATAGAAACATATGTTTGTTATACGTATAATATATCGTTTAAATAAACTGAGAAGTCCATATGTAGTCACAGATTTTCTGTACTTTATTTGGAAGAGTTACGTCATGACTCCTCGAGGCTGTTGTATGTGGCGCACAGTACAACCCACGAGGTATGATTATCTGTTGTAGTTAATTTAACCTAAAAATTTAACCGCACTTCCTGAGCACTTAAGATTATTATACTACAGGATTACGGAGACGGTGCGGGCCCCGATGCTCTGTTTAGCCTTTATCCAGTGGGACAACGAACTTTACTACGTGCTATTTAGTCATGGCTAATAATCTCAAGTTCGTTATAAACATAAAGCAAGTAAAGATTGTAAATGGAGAGGTAGTTGTTGTCGTGTTCTCATTGTAGCGTCGATGGTTAGGCGCCTGATAAGGCATAAGACAAAGGACGGACGGGAAAAGACTTTGAGGCCTCCTAGAGAAAAGAGATTTTAACGTTAATTGTAGAATACCCTAGAGAGGCTTCATACGATATTGTGTTCAGTAACTACTTTCCATCTAGGTTTTCTCACACTCGAACTGATCGTCGCTCTGCAGGCTTATTATATAGCTTCGCCCTCCCTCGTTTTTGAAAGGAAGTAACTTGATTATAATAAACGTCAAATTAAGTAGTGGCGGTGAGAAGTTAAAAACTCGTGTAAGTTTTTTCGGTTGCCGATAGCTTTTGAAGGTGCAGGGGACTTGACTTCGAAGGACCATAGCTGAGCTTATGCTTCAATAGCGCTCAACAAAATTTCAAGAGAAAATCACCTGATCTAGATGTTTTCTGTACTCTTCGAGAAGGCGACGATGCTCTGGCTGCATTCGATCTATAACCAGCATCGCTTTCCGTACGCGTCGATGAGAATGAACTCTGATGATGCGAGCGAAACAAAAAGAACAAAAATGCGTATCAATACACTGCTTTACATGCAGAACTGAGCCGATGAAAGAATCACTATTCTTTATCACGTTCAGGTGTCAGACTTTGTCGTAACAAATGCGTTTCTGCGGGGTGACATCAAACGTAAATTGCGCTCTTAGGATTGCTGCGATCTTACAAGCAGTGAATCAATAGTTTCACGTTATACTGGAATCACATTACTGCCAGTACTGTCGTTTCCTTATAATGGTAAATCACTTTTTGTATAATTTTCTCTAAAAAATGCGTCAGGTGACCCAACAGTGACTCCTCGACTCTTCGGAACATTTTATCAACCTCAGATCTTGTCCAACACAACCGTTTGACTAGTCCAGCTGTATATATATGGCTTCCCTCTAGTCCACCGTCGTCATAGACCACTCGGCATACGCTCTGTCTATGGAACAACTCACACGTTTCGTTGAAATGCGCACACACCCTAGTGACGACCTATGCACAATAGCGCCAACTATTTGCGCGCTCCCTCAAAAACTTTTCAGTTTCACGCATGTAATCGTAGCAGGTCGATATCAAAAGATCTTGTACTCACCTATACGCTCTGAAGGAATTGACGACCCGCTGGAAGCTTTTCTGTTCTTCGGCAGCTTCCTGCGGCGATGGGGCGTACGTCGTGTCATTTCTGTGGCTCATTGCACCGAGCCACTAGACAAAACCTCCTCTTCATTTGGTTGCTGATACCCAACTGTTGTTGTTACCGCTGTGCCGTCAGGCGTGTTAGGCTCCCCTCGCCAAGTGGGCAAGTGTGCTCAAACTTAGCGCCAGAGAGCGGGTAAATACGAATGTTTTGGCTGTGCTCAAGTCAAAACGCTCTCACGGCCTCGCCAAACGAAACCACTTTTTAGCGTCCGGTAATGCGGCAATCGTTACAGTAGTCCGTCAAACCTGAATAGTAATTGGCACGGCGATCCAGATCAGCATTCGTGTCATTTAAGAGAATGGCTAATTGAGCAATACGCCACTTCGTGTCAATGCACCCATCGTCGTCCGGAAAATCGATAATTGGAAGATGTTCAGCATGCGATCTAACTGACCCAATATAAAAAATTATTTTTTTTTCGATCCTTGCTGACAAGTTTCGTGTCGGTTTCATCCATTAGAAGAGCGTTCGCTTGTATGCCTATCGTATTGGCTACACTTCGTAGCAAATTTAAAGGTGCTTCCTCTTACTGTTCGGTTACAGTAGCCAAGTGGCTAGCGTATGTACCCAAAAGAAGATTTGCATGAAGCACGCTTAGAATAATACAGAGAAAGGTGGTCTCGGGTAACACGGCTTTCCTTTGCTAAGTGCTCCTAAAAGTAACTTCTGTAGCAATTTAGACCTATATGGTTTTAGATTGAGTCGTTGTATGGAAAACGACCAAAGACTGTAGAGGACAATTTAGAAATCAACATCGACAAGGCCCATAAAAAGTTCCGATTATATTTATTCACGTCCTGTGCAGACCTAGTGAATTCTACAGCTGCCTCTGAGAACCATACAATGTGCTCACTTGAATTATCCTTCACAAGTGTCTATATAAAGAATTTAAACGGTGGCTGATAAATATTTTAAAAGTGCACTAAATAAACCTAAAGCTAAAGGAAACTTCTTGATACAAGATATGAGAAGCCCCAAGGGCCGACGGCCTAATGACTGACGTGGAAATGTCATGTACATTGATTAGTGGATGTAGGATACCGAATGACACATACTAGGCAAACGTAATAATCTTTCGGACTCGTTGAATTCCTTTACTTGAGAAATTGTTGCGGGTTACAAATCCGTTTATCTTTTTATTTCTTTTTTTTGTTATTGACAACCAGGCACTATATCGAAACACAGTTGAGAGCCATGGACCAGCTTTCCAACTGATTCGAAACTTCAGCTGCTGCAGACGTGTGCTCACCTACTACAATCTAGTGGCGGTGTTGGATTCATTGACGAAGGTAGAATTTCTACATGATGCTGTTCAAAATGATTTTTTCCGAATTTACTTCCCCCTGCGAAGTACGTCTTGTGTTCTGAAGAGACGGGAGGAGAAGAAATAGGTTAGACCAAATACAAAGTTTTAACGCCCGTCTGACCCAACAAAGCTGAGTGTGAATCCAAATCAAACCTTTCGGCGCGAAACAGCAGGCGAATTTCGTAAGCTACCCGAAACATTCTGACAGTTTTCATTGTGCGAACATAAAATTGGACTGTTTTTGGATATACTCACAGTTGTCTGCAACACAGGTACGCTCAGCCCGAATTTCGGCTAGAGAAGATCAAACCTAGTTGAATTCGTTTTCTATAGTTTTTTACAATGGAGCCCCGGCGTACATGTATTTATCTTAAGTTTCTCCTATCTTAAGTTTGAGACGAGCGTGACACTTGAGTGGTTAATAGAACATTGTATATTGACGACCAAGGGCGCAAATTCTTCAACACTGCTACCATACACTATACGCTTCTCGTCTTTTTGGCTAAGGTAAAAATGTAAAATTTACTATAAATTAATGTTAATATTAAAAACATACGTGCAGCTGACCAGGAAAAGTCATTCTAGCCTTTCCGCGTATCTAATTTTCTGAATATTTGAGCTTCTGTAAAAAGCCAAAAAGTATTTTTTACATATTATACACGTACGTGAGACGTACTCTATTTTGTGGTGGATGAGTGTACACACACCCTTTCCTAGGTCATGAGGGTCTATATCGATCCTAAAGTAAAAGATATGTAGAAATGAGAAAACAGGTGACCCGCTCACCTGTTTTTCAAGACGTCGAACCTAGAACGGATTGGTTTCCTGTTCGAGATCCATCCTTTTGAGAAATCTGCCAAATCGTTCTAATTACCCGCCTAATACTGCCGTCGTTTCCCTCGAGTTCTTATCGAGGCGGAATTGTACCGTCTTTTCATACATGTTCAAGATCAAAGATCGCCCTGTCTACGTTTTTGTTTACGACAAGAAAGGAACAGCATCAACATATCGATCTCGTTGTGAGTTGATTTCCCAATTGATTAGTATAAATCACAACGTTCTTTTCTTCGCCTGTTTAGCCCGGGGAAGGGTGAGAGATCTGAGAGAGTTCATCAAATAATCTCTTTCTATAATTACAAGCATTTATGTTAGCTTTTCTGTAAGTGTAGTACATAAGATACTCGTAAATACTCATTGTATATTCCTTGATAGAGTTTAAACGTACAGGTCCATATCTGACAATGGCTACGATTTCGCAACAGGTGAATTGTTTTAGGGATGGCGTCCGGCCATGGCGGAGGGGCAGCAGCTCAACTGGAACGCATCTTGATGGTCTGCGGAGTGGACATGAAAGAAGGTCGGGCACTGTCCGTGGCCGTCGATCACCGAGAGTTTCAGAAGCGTCTACGAGAGACGCTTATAGCCGAGAAACTTACGCCGGTGGAGTTGGCAGACACAACCAGAATTTACTTTTCGAAAGACGCGGCTCGCTTTGACAACGGCCTCGCCCCATGCGATGCGTCGGATACTTCAGCTGTGTACGATGGCGAACTGCTCTCCTATTAGAGATATATAGAATGCCACTCATACTTAAAGTGCAGTTGAGCATTTCCTTGACGATAACAGTTCAGAGTCACGATTGAGAGTTCGCGAATAGCCACTGGTTAAATGTATATCGTTCTTTCGGCGAGGGTCTTGAGCGGGCATTGTTTCTGGATAATGTTGACAAATACGTTTTCTGCCGCTTCTGCCATATCAGTTCCAGCTTATGGCCTGCCCGTCAGAACAGCATTTTGTGCTTGATGCTTAGTGTGCCCCAGATGCAGCGAGATCTTCTTAAGTTCGTCCTCGATACTCTCTACGAACGCGCGCTGGGTGACGAAAACGCGACAGCTGTGACATATGGAGTGATTCAGTGTCTGAAATGGCAGGATGCAATCAACGATTCAGAGGCAAGAATCGATTTACGCGTTCATAGTTCAAATCCTCTTTCGAATATTTATGTAAGTACGTTTCACCTTCCTCTCAGTGCGTTTTCCCTCTTCCATAAGTAGGCGTTGATCGAGCGGCTCTTCGAGTTGATCGCCGACGTGCCCGAGGAACAGCAGCGTCAGCTGGTCCGAGCCCTACCGGAGATGCTACGGGAAAATGGCGCCCATGCACGAGTAGCCGCCCGCCTCTGTGAATTGTACGAGGATCGTTCTGAGCTATCGGGGGCGATCCTTGAAGCTCTCGCCGCGCTCCATGTCCCGCCGGAGGTGGTCGTGTCGGTTCGAAAGAGTGTACTGTCATCGGTACCCCAACTTGATGTGCCGCAACTTTGCCCAGTGCTGGATTTCGTCCTGCGCAACTTGCCTGAAGCGGACACGCCGGTATTTGTCAACATGCTCCGGTCGAGTGAAGCCATAGGTCTAGCGTCTCAGGAGGTCACCGTGCAAGGTCTCGATGCGTCCGTTGGGCATGAGGATGCTGCGACCACGGCGCAGGCTGTGGCGCTTGCACAATTCGTCGACAAGCTACGGGTCGGAGTGATGACGCACCGCGCGCTCGGGGAGTGCTGGCTTAAGATGGTTGAGGCGAACTCGGCAGGAACAGCTCTCAAGCAGATTGACGTCGTCTTCCTCTTCGCATGCTATGGCCAACTTCAGCAAAGGCACGTGGACGCCACAATCCGACAAGCGGCCAAGGAGGGATGCCTTACCAAGACTCTGGCGGCGAATGTCCTCCGACGCCAGAAGGACTTGCTCAAGAGATACCTGAACAACATTCTCGAAATTTGCGATCTGCTACTCCGTAGTCCGGTGGTCAGCGTGCACGAGCTGGCCTGCGTCATCTACGAGGAGCTGTTTCTCCATTACGACGTGCATGTCCAAACGGAAGTGATTGTGGCTTTGCTAACGCACGCTGGATCGGGCTTGCCGGCCGAACTGCATAACGCTCTGTCATGTGTACATTCGCTGTGTACGCAGCATGCGCGGGCGGCGGCTCCATTCGGGTTCATGCTACAGGTTCTCGTGGACCAACTCGGCCGAATGTCGCTGGGCCAGGCGCGTCTGCTGTTCCGTAGTTTGTCACGGCTTGCTTATGCGGATGATGGGGATGACAGTGGTCTCAGGGTACGTACCAGCTACCACTGTAGGCAAAGGAAAAGACGTATATGTGTATGGAGACCCTAGCGTGCGTAGACGCTCTGTAAACGGACAAGTGTGAGCCATATTTCATACCGCACTAATATGTGAATGTCAAAAAGACATAACTTGTACGATGTTTTTGCAGGACACTCTTCGGATAGCTGCGAGGAAGCAGTTGATCAATCCGAACCTTAAATATAAATGTGTCGGTATGGTGGCGACCGTCGCAATCGTCGAAGCCATGCTGCCGAAACGGAGGTAACGATAATTGTGTGCAACTCCTTCACTGGACTTCACTATTAAAATTGATCAAACTGAGATGGTGAACTATTTACACGCGGTGGTGTCGTATGCTAATCTATTTCGTTGTGTAGTTTATCGCATTGACACAAGCTTGCCCTGAATAAATGCCTAATGAGTGGTTATCACTAATTAATTTCAGTGAGTCGGCTTCGGGTGGGCAGCAAATCATGAGCGACGCAGAGGCCTGTGTTCGGCAGGCCCTTAACTCTGCGCGTTTGTTTCCGGCTGCGGCTGCGCTTCTGTGCGACGAACTGGCGTTGGCTGTACCGCTGTTGAACAAATACCTCGTGCAACGGCTGCACCAAATCGCCTCTGAGGAGTTTCGGCGGGCCTTTGTTGATGCGTCAGAGGGCGGCGGAGATACTTCAGCTGGCGTAGGCTGGTCTGTGATTTTACTTCGCGGATGAGGCCAGCATGCGATAATGATTCGGTGATAAATATCGAGCATTTACTAACTTAATCATTGTCAACACAATTTGCAAGGATTAGAAATAATTAAACTTAACGATATTACACTTCTTTGCCGAATGTAACACATCATTAAAATGTCGCCTCATACATTTAGACTACAATAGTCAAAGCCTAATAACGCATTAGGATACGCTCTTCAATATTTACTCAATTGGTAGTAAAACTATGCGTTACTGATACCCAAATCTATGTTCTGAACCTGCACTAAAGTTACTGCCCCGGTAAGAGGTTGGTTACGTTGGCGGCCCGAAGTCCCAACTTCGAGCTTACATGAAGGCAGCGAAATTTCTTTTAGTATAACGAGTCATTAACCTGATCAATACAAGTAACGCATTCTTAAAGAATCTTTCTCCGACGCGTCTCTTTCGCGCCACAACCGGTGAACCCTCGGTGAAATACTTTATCGAGGAAATGGTGCATGGCATCGCTGACCAGATCGGCACGCTCAGAGTATACACCATCACTCGCTGTTGAAGCTACCTAAGATTATTCACACATCGTCTTGAAATACTCGCGCTAACTTTATGCGCAAAACAATGCATAGTCACCATGAAAATGACCTTCATGAGAGCTGCTCCTTCGAATTCGTATGTCCGCAGTTCGATCTCAGCGTCTGCTGCAAAGCTTCGTGATGATCCAACTTTTGTACCGAATTCAGTCAAGATGACGATCAATATTGGACGGTTATGTAGAGTCCAGGATCGCACTCAGGATGTCGGGTAGGCAGGTTTCTCTCAAGCTTCTTCATATTTTATGGCTTCTATTGGAACTACTGTATAAAGCTAAGTTTATACATATACGATATTCTGATATTAGATGTAGAAACAATTGTCTCAAACGACTGAACTGATTTTGAGTGAGGTCTAGACTGACACTTCGCCGTAGTATACTTTCCTACCTAAGTTTTTTCAATGATTCTTTTGTGTCGTTTTGAACGTTGTATCAATTGTCTTACCGTAAAAAATTGGATTATTTTTGCTAATAAAGCTCATATTTTTATGTTTATAATTCTATCACAATGTCTGTGAACACTAACACTGATTCGATGAAACAATTTGTCAATCGTAATAATCGATTCTATTTCAGATTGCCTATCGAAGCCATGTGCCCTTTATTTCGACTGCTTCGGGCTGCAGAAATGGAAAGCTTCTCCAACGACCCTCAGGTGTGAACACTAGATCTACCCACGTCCGAGAAATTGACAGCTGAAGGAAGTTTTAGATCGTTCTGCGATTAGCGCAATACACTTAGTTTTGCCCGACTGGGACATAAATTTTGATCAAATATAAAATAAATAATGATAGGGCAAAATAATGACTTTTTAATTGATATCAGGCGTGCCTCGACAGTGCTTCGCATGTGAGCGTCCATTATGTATCGATTTGGTTGTTGTGGGCGGTATTATTATGCATTTGTTAGGGTATTAACGCATTACTCTTCGCGAGAACGCTTCCTGACGATCTGGAGGAGAGAAGCATGGTCGCTGCGCCCGACAAGGAACAACTCCTAACTACGCTCTTCCACACCATCAACTGGAATCGAGAGGTGAGAAGTACGAAATGCATCGCTTTGCTTCGCCTTCGATATTGATGTCGACTACCAATACTGGCCTATTCATACGGCGATTAGAAGCTGATATTTATCCAGACACACATGGGTAACGGCAATTCGGGCAGACACCTTTGAGACCACTGAGAACCGCCCTGGGGATGCAGCATTTGGCAAATCAAAAAACGTATGTCTTTGTCGCTAAGTTCGTTTTTGCTTTCAACAGCTCATCAACAGTGCCTCGGAGCATATGAACCGAGAGATTCGCGCCCAGCTCGTGCTAACTGTTCGGAAACAAGTGGCCCTCGTTAACCTCGCCGCACAGTATGTAACAGGCCATTAACTTTGTATTTGTAGTGCCGTAACAATCGTTTGCGATTATGTGCCATAGCACACAAGTGCCGCTGTGTGTATCGATCCAGCATGTATTCAAGACCCTATATTGGTCCTGTTACAATGAGTGCAAACATTTGCTGCCATTAACGAACGCTTAGGGTATCCTTGCAGTATATATTCACTGGAACTTTAGACAGACGTCGTTTTAACAATGATCTCTGTTCGTATGACGTACGTATGAAGCGACGATGAACGCATTTTCGAAAAGGTTTGTAACACATTTAGTCAATTCTCTACGATTAGTTGTCATCTATAAACATACGAAAATCAGCTTACACTTGAGTATTTTCTGCCAGGTGGCTGGCGCGAGTGCCCGACTTCGTGCCTCCGAGGGTCACGTTTGAAGATTGTGTCAGCGCTCAAAGCGTCCACATGCGAACTGCCGTGAAAGCAAAGCCCGGGTACGAAGTAATCTCAGCTTTTATTATTGTCCGTCATGTTTACCGATACTGCGGTCTATTTCGAAATGTCTAGACTCAGAAGTCTCTTAGACCTTATCACTAGAAATCAGTCCCAGTCAAGACAATCGATTCTTACTTACAATTAGAGTTGATTAAAATGCAAAGTTTAAAAAATACGAGATACGTTTATGGTAAGTTGGCAAAAATTGATATGTCTTTAGGACACTAAAAAAGACGAAAAAACCCCCCTCTCCAAGGGTAGATCCGAGTTGTCGACTTTAAGTCAGATGTGCTAATAAAAGCTCGGTGGATATCTGCATTCCCTTTAGGAAAGGCCGGAAGCGTAAGGCTCCAAATGATGAAAATGCCGACGAGAACCCAACGACTAAAAATACACGTAAGTAAGCTTACTTTATACTAAAGCCTTCCTGACGATATTGATATTTTGATGTACAGCCATGTGAACAATTTTTGCTATGTACCATTCAATCGCCATGAGCGTATTTAACATTACGTCTATAGACGTAAACAATAGAGTAACATCTACAGAATGATCTCTACATCACTTTACTGCAAAAAAAAATGTTGTTAATTTACGAATACATGTAATACTTATCGCTGTACTGATCAACGTTTACTGAATCTATCGTGCCAACCAATGTTATTCTCCAACCAATGTAAACTTGTTTTGGATCGTTCATTAGCCCCCGTGGAGCTTTTGTCGTTCCGCAATTTCCTTCGTGGCCTCAACCAAAACTTCGTTTATCTGTTGGAGGATGAGTTTTCGCCGTCCGAGAGAGCTTTTCTTCTTCAGGAACTTCAGCTGCAACTGGACGCATCGCTTGGAACTGACGAACCACAGCGGATGTCATTCTTGCCGGTAAGACTGTGACCTTAAGGCGGTGGCTGGTCCCATGCTCTGGTGCTTTTTCGCAACGTTGGTTTAAGGTTGATATGTTTTCTAGTTGCAAACTGGAATAGCTACACGGAGGCGTAGGATGCTTTGATTCAGTGAATTATAAAAAATAAGAGACTAGAAAACCTATACGTATATGTGGTGATGTAGTAGCTTAAACTGCAAACCTTCGTCAACCCAAGTCCTTCAAAGATTGAGTAACCTCGAGGGCATTTTTTGGTGACTTCGTAGACAATCACGAAAAAAGAAAGCACAACGCCTCGCCGGGCCCCTGCTGAAGTCGTTCGATTTGTCATCAATTTCATCCCGCAGATGAGCACTCTACTTGAGACCCTCGTGGGAAGAATGCGCGTATGTCATGAAAACTCATATCGTCAATTTTCTACATTCAATATAGAACCGTCTTTAGTACGAAAGATTGTGGCTTAATTAGGCCAGGTAGGGTAACTAAATAGATATACCAGCATTGAATTATTTAGAAAATTGAAGATCTGATGCATAGATTGGCGACGAGCAAACTATGATAGGATGAAGCAGATTTGCATATTTTTGTAAATTGTGTATCCTGTGAGATATTCGGCTTAATTGAATGCTCAGAATGCCACGAGTGTATTATAATAACTGGACACAAATGAAGACCAGGCTGGGACAGTGGTAATATTTGACTACCAGTATAACGGGTACTTTCATTCAATTAGGCGTCTTCGGAGCGTATCGATGATGCCGATGACGAGCAGATGGGCACAGGCGACTCTTCTCTGAACTCCGATGAGGTTATCTGCCTTCGGCTTCTCTTTTCGATTTTAAACTCGTTGCTCGCCTGGAGGGGATTCGATGAACCTCGAAATGCCAAGGTCAGTCCATAGCTGACACATATTCAATACATGTCTATAAACGCAAAATGATTTCTACAAGATCCGAAGTCATTCAAGTCAACAGCGCTGCAGTAGATGGGTGCTATAACCACTTTTTCGCTATACATCTATCTATAACTATGGCTTTGCAGGTTTGTAAAAATGCAAATCTAAATTCAAACACTAAACCCTACTGCTAAGG
>MNPL01020830.1:28588-50536 GCA_002081605.1 Tropilaelaps mercedesae
ACAACACAAACACACACAACACAAACGCACACACACACACACACACACAACACAAACACACACAACACAAACGCACACACACACACGCACGCACACACACACACACACACACACACACACAAACACAAACACACACACACACACACACACACTCAATACAGTGAACACACACACATACTCAATACTTGATGAAAGGACACATCCGCGCAACGACTCGCCCTCGGTGCATGTTCTTAATCGCATTTCGTCGACGGTGAAGACGTCGAAGAAGGTCACCTTCGTTGCTCAATGCCTAGTCCATGACCGACCATGGCAAGGTCGTCAGCTGACGAAAGGCTTGAAGGACGTATGTATACATGTCGCTGCTCTAAATAATGTCGTGCATTGTCGACGTACTCGAGATGCACAAAGTAGACAGAAGGTTGTCGTCGCGAGAACCAGCACTCGAGAGTGTTTCGTTGAGTCGTCGGTGATGGCTCGTAAAACTCGTTCGGGAAAGTTGATTTTTACTGCGTGTCCAACATGAAGGACGTTGTACGACTGCGATGATTGCGCACAACAAAGAGTCGAGTTCGAGCTTCACGACTCTGTTAAGGCGCCATTTTCTCGTGACTCGGAGTCGACTTCGAAGAGGTATTCGAGTTTTGCCCTCTGAATGCTGGTCTGAGCCTGAATTCGCTGGAGATCCGAGGCGCTTGAGTTTCATTGCAGGTGTAGGCTCTCATATCGGGGCTCCGGAGCCCTCAAAGAGGCCCGTGTCTGTCACAAGTCCGTCTCACGCTGGACTTATCCGTCTTCATGTTGAATAAATACGTCCTCCAGAACTTCCGCGAATCACTTTCCGAGCTACGAGAACACCGGATGGACAACAAACCATCATCCTCGATGGTCTTCAACTCCACGACGCCGATGTAGCTAGAAACGACCGCTGGACGACACCAACTACCCGAAAACTGGCCCGGCCCTACGGCGGCCAGGCAGGCCGGCAGGCAGGCAGGCATAGAACAGGTTGAGTACACAGTCCCGCACCTGTTGGGTGCAGGGTCCAGCTTCTCGCTACGCCCTAGGCCAGATCCGCGAGCTTTTTTCCGCGTCTGTTCTTCTCGCCGATGTCAACAACATGGCGCCAGTCACAACTGTCGACGTTTGCTCGAACGAAGAGCTCTGGCCTTAGCGAATTCGTGTCGGATTCTGCAAATCGTATGCCAACATCTCTCGCTTTCTCTCTCTCTACCTCTCGCTTTCTCTCTCTATCTCTCGCTTTCTCTCTCTACGCACGCGTTGTGGCTGTGTCCGCTGGACGACAAACACAGATTTCAACTGGTCGATTCGTGTTTACCGTCGTCGAACGGGTGCAGGGAAGTGAATGGGATTTAACGGTGCTCTATTGAAACTTATTTACACTACCTAAATCAAGCAGGTTTTTTTTTTTTTGACATTTTTAGTTCTGAGTAGAATGCCCGTTTCGAGGCGTGATACTTGGTGAGAATCTATATATATATATATATATACGATTTAAAGAAATTCGCCTTTAGGCAGCTAACGAACGAGTACCAGTGATGATGGGAACTTTCCAATGAAAAGTTGATGTAAATTTTCGAGAAAACGTTCGCGGGGTAGCGATGGCGAATTTTATGGCCATCCCATAAAGGTCGTTATTCGCCGCGGTTTTTAGCTGACAGTGCAGGACCCAGTGGCAGTCGAAGCCCCCCCCATCGGCGTATTCGCTGTTTCTCGTCGCCCGATTCTCTACTCGTCATAGTGGACAATGTTTGCTCTACAAATTGACTCGTTTTTGTCGGCGCAAGGTGAAGACAGCGCACGCGTCGAGTAAATTTGACAGCGGACGAAGCGCCGAACGCGCACAACGCGAAGACGTTCGTGAAGATCAATCGATTGTTACTATCACAGTGGTCGGAGGTGGCATTGTGAGTACGCCGGTGTGTGCGGCTGTGACGCGTAGCCGCCGAGGGCCACGATGAGTGGTGGTGGGCTTTTGTTAGCGGCGCGACGGATTCGCTCTGCTTTCATGATCCCAGCCAGCAGTTCGATGCAGCGCAGCCTGACCTGTATGGCGCACAGGTGTGATGTTTACCTACAAAGAGACCCAGCGAGAGGCGACTAGGTTGCTGCGCGCCATCCAGGACGGACGTCGAGGCGTACCGACAGCAGAGTTCATGTTGGCTATGAGTTTGATGAAAATCTCTTGTGAGGTCTCCTTTTTCTTGTAACTGACACAACGTTGTTTCATATGCTTTTTGTCTTCTCATATTTTAGGGCAACATATACATATATATATACACATATATATATTTATGAATTTACTATTATTTTACATGAAGTTTTGATTATTCAACGAGTAAAATGCTTGTCTGGTTGGCTCTACTACCGCAGTGGCAATTATAGTGGACATTATTATTATTGTTGTTATTATTATTAGCTGTGTTTATATCACTTGTTTCCATGTTTTGTAGATGATGCGCGAAATGCGTTAGATGTCAGGGAACGCCTCCTTTTAGACAAACAATTTGATACACAGCAAAAAAACAACTACGTACAAGCTTAGTGTTTCGTCATACGCTACATCTTAGTGTTTCGTCTCGTATCATTATTTTGTGTTTGTCTGGTAAAAATACAGTCGGGAAATGTAACGTTTGACAAAGCATTTGACATGCAGTTCTAGGAGTTACTTAACTTTAGCGTCGAATAACAACTGAGCTCCTTGGCAATATTTCGGCGACTAGAAACGATAAATAATATCCCACCGAATAGCTGACCATCGAGTGGCTGACCAATTGATGATGATTGAGTGATAAAGCGAACGTCGCTTGATGATGATGATGGCCTTACAGCGTTTGCTTGGGCACACACAGCGAGTCAGAGACTTGAAAAACAGTCCTGTCAGTCCACATCAGACCAAACGCAGGCTGATTCAATCATTTTTCGTCTCTCTTCTCGCTCCGTCTTCAAATCGCCACTAATCATCTACGTTATTTGAGTAGACTTTACGTTCGACGCGTTCGAGACAGCGACCCACAACGCGACGACTGAATGGAATAGAATGTAGACGCCAGTGCTAGCCATCGGCTGAACAAACGAAACTGATAAAGTGACGCCGCACGACTGGGTTCACCCGTACAGCTGCGTGGATGACGTACGTTTGTGCTTATACGAGCACGCCTGAAGCACAAGCAGATGGTTGTGATCTTGTCTGTTGTGGTCGAAGCGGCGATCGAAAGGCGTTACCTCGGCGCAATCGCAGTGTCCTGGTGGCTTCGTGGTCGACAAAGCAAAAATGGTGAGAAACTTTGAGAATGATTAGCCGATTCGTGCGTTTATCGATCGACTCTTCTCACACTGTCGCCGATTGGTTCTTGTCAGTGATTGTTGAACGATTTATTGCGGTATATTTTCTAGCGTCAGATAGACCGTGGCAACGAGAAGAAAATCTATGAGGACAACTTTCTAGGGGTCAGCTCATTTCGAAGTATTATCTAGAGCAATATTTGCAGGGCCACGCAATGGCTTGCGCTGAAGATCATGCGGTATTCGAGCACTATAGTGTCGTGCGTGAGTTCGGCTATGTACATTAAATAAGCGGAACTGGCAGCTGTCGCTTGCGACGCCTGGCCATAGGTGAGGTGCATTTCTCTTTTTTTTTTTTTAAATAAAATTAAACGTTTTTAAATAGTGTTGTATGCTCCGGTCGCAGCCTTAAGCCTGCGCTGTTTCCACGTTCGATTATGAACGCTTTCAAGTTCGTCTGAGGTCTGATCATAATACTTACTCAACTACATCCTTGACATAGCCGTATAAAGTTCGGAGTGCTTCTAGAGACCAAAGGGTCATTGTCTGCTTAGGTGGCTGAACTTGGTGGCAAGCCCTGGTAGACATTTCAGTTTGACTTCCAACTGGGATAATTTTGGGACAGCAAAGAAACGAAGAACCATCCATTGATGAGAGAAAATGAAAATTTCTAGATTTTCCGTCGATTTCTGCATAAAAAATCCTGCCATCACCGCACTTATTGGTATTATTACATCGCATAGATAACGTCGCTCGACTTGCTAAGACATGACAGTAAATCTTAAGTTCGATGTTCTGAGACAGAGCATTCAAAATGTATTCGAACAGCCATTAATCGCGTCAAATCGCGTTCGTTCAAACAAATGTATCAACTCGTAGCATACGGCCCGGTCCCCTGCGTTCGATTCAGTTGGCACACATTCAGAAATAGCAGCATTCACGAGCGTACTTTGTAGTCAGTTTTCATTGGTGTAGCTACGCCGGCATAAAGACGCCGTTAGAAGTTTTCGGCGGGCGGCTCGGTAAGGATGGCTGCTGATGATTTTGACTGTTGTTGACAGGCAATCAGCGTATCTGAGAGACCGCAGCCGCAACGACATTCTGCCATCCGTAAATCCACAAATCACACAATTACAATCTATGGATCAAACAGTTTAAGAGAATATCAGATGGAGCCAAGAAGAACAGAAGAGATAGACGTCATGGAACTAGAGGGAATTCACGTTTCTGTACGAGACAGCTAGCGAGAAAAATGTATAGGGAAAGGCGAATTGGTACGCCGAAGACACTCCAAACCGTCACAGAACGGCCGGATGCGGCGGGAGATGTTAGGTGATGGGAGAATTTAAATTTGGCGGGCTGCTCACCTCGGTGGTTTGAGAACAATGGACGAAGCGTACCGGGCGGTGGTGCGGTAAATTTTAGATGTCGAGTTGTAGATACGTACCGGGCGCAACGGCGGCAAAAAACGTATAAAATGCTTCTCTTCTCCTACGAAGAACAAACAAAGACGCACGCACACACACAGCAAGCGACATGATGAGAATAACATAGGTGGGCGAATGCTGGAGAACAGGAGCTGTGACCAATGAGTACTGCGTACAAAAGTGTGCCGGACTCACGCAGTCGTGCTTGGTTAATTGCCCAAAAATATTTCGGACACAGCTACCGATACGCATTGACTTTTAACACCGCTTAGAGAACTCTAACAAACAAGTTCACCCACCGTCTACACACCGCATGAGCATTCTAGACATGCAGTCGGAGAAATTGTTAGTCACATTTGCGGTAAATAGTTCACCTTATTATGGGGCCGTTACAAAGCGGATCTGTCCACTCGCAAGCCCTTGAAGGAATTCTTTCTGTTGTGCCCGCTCGTTATTTGCATCCTCCATTCACACTTAGCGTGTCGTCTACTTCAGTCAAATCTGATCGCCAATTTGAGATCTGTCCCTGCTTTTTTCGATAGATTGACTTCAGAATCCACCGGGCCATACGGCAATTAGGCCGTTTTCTTACGTTTTGTCTCCTCCAAACTTGTGTGTTGATAAGTTGCCACCTTGAGTCATTGCTCTGACAGATCTTGTGGCTTTGCTCCTTGAGTGCGATGCGGCGAAGTAAAAGGCAGCCAGCGTTCGTCAGAATCGTTTCAGATTTGAAGTGTTAAGTTGCCGAAATATAGAAGCCGACTCCTGTTGATGCGCTAAAACACCCACTATACGGGGGTTCGAGATCTTGGCGTTTTGATGACGTTGGCTTCTTCATCATGTTTGATCGACATGCGAAAATAGCGCATCTGTCCATGAAGACCTCTAACAGCTTTTAGCAGTCATTGGGTGACTCGTTTTTTCACCTTATCTGACCCCGGGTATTTCGGTGCCGTCAGTAGACAGTTAGGCAGTTATCGGCAGGCCGACTGCGTGCAGCAGCATCATGGGCTAAACCGCTTCTGTAGAAAATGGAGTAGTCATGACTCACGAATTCGGCCAGGGAATCGTCAAATTTGTCCAGATATCCATTTCATTTTCAATCGACCACTGTGACTCGATGTGTATGAGGTCGACCTGGCGGCCATGTATTAAACGCGTTCAGGTCCGAGTTACGAACGTCTGCTAAAATAACAGTGCAAGTATAGCGATAATCTATTACTGCCTTGGCTCCAAGCTCGAATCCCAGCTTAAGCGTAATATTCTCTTCTGTTTTAGTGAGTCATAAAGATACGCATGCCGTGCAATGACGTTTGGCCGATGTGGATAACTGTTACACGCTCAAGCCGTACTACATTAAAATTTTGCCCCCATTATGCCACAGGCCATGTACCTATGGCCATGAGGGGTTTCAGCTTTAGCACGTACTTCATACCGAGTGCTTGATTGAATGTTTAGTTAACGCAGCCTATTTTCGTCTTGAAATTCCACGAGATAATATTGCAGGCGTACCACACAGTACACTAAGAATGAGTGATAAAAGTACAAAGTAATAGAAAACGTTGATTGTTCATAAGACAGCACATGCGTCTTCTCTGTATCAACTTTCGCAGAAACTTCTTAAACTCCTCATCCATTGAATGCATTCACCCTATTGTTATTATTACTTTTGTAATAATAACAATAGTAATAAACTATTATTATTGTGGTGCTTGTCTATACTGTAATAAAAATAATAAAATAATTTTGAGTTCGTAACTGCTCGCGGTTGTAAAATTCGATAAATTTCTTGTGTTTGGCTACTAAACACTCACCGAAATCAACTGAGTCTCTGTGCTAAGAACAATCGTAGATAGGCCCCCACCCGCTTTCGTGACAGAGAGTGAAAAACCTAGAATTAGCTCGCTTGTTCCTAATCGGCATAATAAAGCGTAAGACAAACCTATTAACAACTACCGTACTTAGGCAACATTGCCAGATCAACGACGAACTGGGCGACGTTGACATCGTTCAATCTTCTGTCCCCGTCCCTACGTCTGGTTCGCCCGGGTCTCCTTCATTGGATTTGAAACTCTTGCCTTTTCGCTACGCTTAGAAATTCTTGCACCCTGTTACCCCTTAACCTTTACCTCGGATTCTCGGCCCCTGTCCTAGGCGTCTTCAGCTACCTCATCCCTCGCGCGGCCGCTTAGGACTGCCCTTTTAGCAATGCTATCCCCTTCCACTCAAGCTGACAGGATGGAAGTCTGATAAAGTGACATTTGAATATTTCGCCAGCATTCCGCTGTCCTTTCGTTTATTGGTTTACTCCTATATGGCGGCCGTTGACGGTCGTTTCCCGGAGACAATAGCCGAACCGGTCGGCAAACGCATTTGAGCGGATGGGTAGAAACGCGCGCAGGAGCAACAGGATAAGGACGTCAATACCTCCAGACATCAACCCCGTTACCGGCCATCGACTGAGTCCTACCCAACCCCGGAAGCTCAGTTTGGCCTGCCTCCTCGTCTGTATTCCGTTGTAGCTTGCCTTTCCGTTTACCGGGTGGCAAAGTGAAGATTTGAAACAATCCAATTATGCGTGAGAGGTTCACAGAGAATATCGAAGCGAGCTCGTATGAAAGGGCAGCATCAAGCGGCGAAATGTGGGGGCAGATGAGGAACGTCAAATGCAAAACGCAGCAGGAAAACTATCCCTCCACTCCGGAATGTCGCTAAACGATCCGTGGATAAGTGCAGCGCAGCCCTTGCTGATTTTGCTTAATAATAGATCAGAGTGGCTTCCTATCACATCTCGAAGGCTGTGTTCTTCGTACGGCTGTTTCTTGCGACGTTGACATAATGAGTCGGTTTCAATTGGATTAGCCGTACAAACGCCGCATAAGCAGTAGCTCTTCTTGCCAGTCAAACAGCTCCAAGCAAAATGTCACGGAAATTCGTTTTGAATAGGTTGGACTTGGTGAGCCTTAAAACACCTATACAGCAGGTATAATGTTTCGATGTTAGCGGCCAGTTTTTGCGAAGGATTGTCCAGGGGTAACCCCGTGGAGTTTGCTTGAGACAATGGAAGCAGCGACACTTTTATTAGTTTTTTGGACGGTCGACGTGTCCGTTCGATGCAGCTGATATCATCGCCGCCAATAGCGAGAAATATCTGTATTTATTATTTCACGGTGAATCAATACCTGATCTGGAGGCAAATTATTCTGTTAGGTTCTTTAAAGCCATATGCACCAGCCAGAGCAACTTTCCTAGGATTTTCTCCTTAAAACATGAAAACTCGGAGAGTGCTTTTACTTGGAGCTGGCGCCTCAAGCTGGTTCGTGAGTATGTGACTGGCCAGTGGTCCTAAGCATTTTTCACGCTGCTGTAATCATTCGTTGAACCTGAACATTGTCCTGGGCATTGAACGAACGACATTCATCGTTGGTGCTCTACTTGAGTTTGGCTTGGTTTTCCTTACATGAGCTCATGCGACCAAATAGCATTGGTGGTTTACTCGCCACCTATGCAAAACAGAGGGAAATATTGTAACATTTTCGCCTTTCTCAATTGTGCCTTCTGTTAGCTATATTTTCACGTCATCATCAGCTGGGTATTTGTTTGAATGTGTTTTTTCTACATAAAATCATCCAGAGCTTTTAAAAACTTCCCTAATTCTGAGGTTGGTCCCTCCCTGACATTGTTGTACGGCCCTCATGTAGCTTCGTCCGCATGGGCGTTAGCTAGGCATGCCTTCTCAGTCCGGCGGCGAACAAGGGTTCTTTCTTGCCTTGACGATAACGTGGATTCAAATGCTTGTAAGTGGTGTCCTACAATACTATGGAAAGTCACCGTTGGCGTGGGCCAGTGCATGTGGCCGAGTCAATCGGGAAAGTGGGTTAGCCTATGGATGCTCGAGGGGACATAGGGATGAACCGTGGGCCGCGTTGAGCCTGGGCTGTTTGATGGATGAACACTCGATTGGAGTCGATGAGTTAACTCCCGACCCGAACTGAGTGAGGCGACTAGAGACTGGGAAGCGCCTCACCAAACTCAACTTCTCCGTGCAATCTCGCATACGCCGAAACGATCTAGAAAAAGCAGTCACTTACTCTCGCCTTGTCTGGCTGACTTCTGACCCCTTCGACGAAAGAGGGACCTGGAGCAGAGGCCAAGGAAAGAAGGGTGTTCTTCAAAATACATTTACGAAGGCTACAGCAATTCCTTCGAGAAAGTTAATATTCCCAAGGTAAATGGGGCGACTCCGTTCCCAACAGGAATGGATCACAGGGATAAACCAGCTCTTGTTGAAGCTTATAGGGGAGCGGAAATAGAGGTCTGTCCGTTTAAGGTAGCGCCTTTCTTTTTCGTAACAAAAATTTGCGCTCATTCTTGGCTACATAGTCTTTTCGGAAACGAGCTCTAGAATGCCTCGAAGGCTGTTCAGAACGACGGCAAAACACGTGAAAGAACTTCTACCTTGGTGCGCTTGGCACAAGTACTAACAAAAGTGGCCAATAAGCAAGCGATGGCGCCGAGAGTTCCAGCTCCATCGGTCACTCGATTCCGAGTACTTGATTATAGAAAATGAAGAAAAGCATTTTTGAGTAAGTGATTGTTTATCGAGTCGTGCGGTTGAATAAAGTGGTTCAGTTGTTCTCCTTGGCTCAACACGCATCATCAACCCGCTCAATATCATATGCTTGTTAGTCCAAATAAATACAGACAGGCCGCATTAGTCATGATAGAATATATCCTTACAAACCTATAGAGGCTAGGATAGTGACCAAATCACTACTTCGCCAAGACACACTTTTGTGTCGCTCCTATTAGCCAACCGGAGAGCAATGAAAGACCAGCAATATGTGCGGTCTGTGGCAAAACCCATTGCAAGACACACCGAGAAAGGCGGTCCGAAGCTATCCACCCATTGAGCACGGCGACTCGGCATGGTCATTACAAACACGCAAAAGAAGATCAAGAACACCGACACTGGTGAAGGGGAAACGGCATACGAGCAAATTTTGTTATCCACAGATCCTACGAAAGCGAGCTAACATTGCGGTGGACTAGCGACCTATATTTGAAATTTCGCGCGCTCTGGCTCGGCATCCGCCGCGGTGAATGAGTGCGCGTTACGTGCAATTTGCAGCCTGGCCGATAAGAGTGAGGGGCACGATCATGAAGAGCATGCTATCGAATTTTTGTGACCTATCTATAATGTGCTATATGAACGATCGGTTCTTGCTAGATCCTTCTCTGTAGAAGATAACTGCTCCACGAGCTAGCCACATATTTAAAACCTATTTAGCTCAATATCGTGATTTCCCTTGAGTTACTTGTATACACCTCCGCGTACTAAAGTTTGCATCATCCAGCATTCAGCTTTAAGCTAACCCGTCGGTTCGATATACCTCACACAACGGCTGGGCGGGAAAATTCAAAATTTAGCTTTTAGCAGGACATGACTCCCTCGTCATGACGTCAGGTAAAAAGCAATTTAGAGGCTTGCAGCGAGGTCTCAGGAGCGGTGACTCGTCCATCCGGGCTAAAGCAGTTCGTTGCTTTTTCTGAGAGTTGTCACTCTGCAAAATTGTGAATGTCTGAGGAACTGGTCTGGAGAGGATGATCCGATCTGACGTGATGCGAAGCGACGGGCTGGAAACATCGTCCCCCACTATCCTGTCAAGTATCCGTAATGAATGTCCTGGTTCCCATCCTCCCGAGCGGTCCACAGTCGTGGAGCGACAACTGCGGTCTAGCTGAGCTAAGGGAACAGTTTTAAAGTAGTTCACATCATGGTCGCATTGTCGAGAATTTTTTCTGATTTGCTATGTGTTCAATTGCTACCACGATGCCTATTGATAGAAAGCTGACAACCGGTCTTTGTGGACAGGGTATTGTCAGAAAAGAAGATGGTTTCGTATAGAAATCATTTGAATGTCGACTGTACGTTGGTAAAACGGTCAATGTGGACATGCCCAAATGTTAGATGTTGACATGATGCATCCAATATGTCAAGTCGAGCTCGTGGGACAAGGTTAACAACGGAGACGTCAAAGTCTGAGAAACTACATTTGACTGAGTTAATAATTAAGCTAATTGTTGGTAACGGGTAGATATTAAAATGACAAAACGTGTTAAACAAAGATGTCCGCCATATAAAGCCTATACGGCAAATTTTTGCTCTGGATTCAAACCGATTGTAGATAACATTCAGACCATTAGCACTATTTTAATTATTCTTTGGTGAATTTTGCTGTTACGATCATTAAAAACTTTAATAAACGTTTACGCGTTATGCTCTATCACAAACGTGTTAACCAGGCTGACGAATTTGGAAACGAATTGCGTCTATTTGTTTCACAGGCTGACAGCACCTTCTACGGATTCTGACAGGGTGGCGACTGGAAGTGCCGGTGGTTGGGCACGATCGCCCTTTTGCAGCGAAGTTTGGGAAAATCCAGGATTCCACTTGAAATGTTTGCCGCGATTATGCGATGTCTTTGTCCCACCCGCCCCGCTCCAGATGAAGCCTGAAAATGTATTCGCAATTCACTACTCGCTTATTTTTCTGCGCCCGGTACTCAAGTTTTCTCTGTCCTTCTTCTCTTTCCCCCCCCGCTCTCCTAAAACCAGCAGCATTCGCTCCCAATGCGTCTTTGTATTGAGAAATTCTTTTTTGACAGAGACAAGCCTGGAAAAGAAGTGCTCAAGACGAGAGTCCCTTTCCCTGGTTTTTTACTGCGGGTTGGCATGCTTTTGTTGTGTTCATATTCGAACACGTTGTCTGAGTCCCCCCTTCTCCAATGTGTGTACAGCCTCGCATTTGATTTTGTTGCTGTCTTCACCACAAAATACGAAAGCGCCATTTCAACCGGATTATTCGTTTTCAGGCGACAAACGTGTCGCCACACTCGGCGTTTTCTGTGGACTTGCACGTGGAGAGAGAACAACAATTGAGGCCAGCCGAAGCAGGCCTGAAGGGTCCCAGTCTAGTGAGGCCGAAGGCCCGAAGGACCGCCCGAGTTCTACATGGAAGGAAAATGGCTTCGCACAACAACGAGCGGGTGTACGGGATAAGCGATTACAATATACCATAGCGCAACTCCCGTTTTCGAGTAAAGCAGCCAGGATGGTGTTGTTTGAGGCGGCAGACGTAGTAATGGCGGTCAAAACGAGATAAAAATGATGTCATCTTCCGCATCTCACCTTCTACAGTCTCGTCGCTTGTTGGGTAATCTGAATAAACGCGATCCGACTTATGCAGCTGACGACTCGACTCCTTCTCTTATGGCCATTGTAATTCAGACGCAGGCCACATCGTCCGCACAAACTTGAATACAATAAAACATCAGCCCGAGTATGGACGTCCACTGAGGTGACAGAAGATATTGCCAGCATTCCTCCCGTTGGCGAGTCATCATTCGACGGCGTCGATTGTTAGAAAAAATAACGAAAGACTTTGCTCCTCGCAGTAACTGAGCGAGGTGCTAAGTTCCTAACTACATTTTACGCGAACGTCTATATAATATCTCATAAAAAACCAGTAGTAAAAAATATAAGGCGTGAGGTTAATGAATTCAAGGGTTCTCATATATATATAGTTATACCACACGGGAATGATGACGCGCTCGATGGTTGTTTCTCGTAGGTCTTGTGCTCTCTATTGATAGACGTTTACCTCATAACCGGTCTTCATACTTGACTAGGACTCGGCTTCAGACAGTAAAAAGAGGTACAATCTCCTAGACGAGGGTGAATACAGAAGACTCTACTTGTGGGGGCGGGGGGTTGTAGAGAGCTCTATGCCATGAGGCTCTGGATCTCACGGCACTTATTCACCGAGAGCGGAGCAAATCCGAGCAACCAGTCCGGCTGCACGTCTTAGATGCTCGGATCACCTGCGAACTCTCTCAACGTACAACTTGCGCTGAATTGTAAAGCACGCGATGATGCAAGGCTGTAGGGCTGAAAATAATTACATTAGACTACCGTTGCATGATTGTGCTTGAACGTCCAATTGTTTATTGGGATGTCAGTGAAGTAAGAGTGTCTACGCGGCTTAATCGCTTAACGCAAAGGTACAGTTTATAATCAGATAACAAACAGCAAACGCCTTGTCAACTGCTAGTTAGCAGAGCAAAGAGGTTCGAACAGTATTTCTCTTCGCTGTGTTTAACTTTTGACGTAAGTTGAAGTAATTGGTATAGAATAAATAAAGCTAATGTTTGGTTTACTATGTGATGCTCATCAGAATCTATGCACGGTTTAGTCTCTATGCTTCAAAGTCTTTCAAGAGCACAGGTTCCTCAAAAAGTGACGAACTAATTGTTGTTTAGAGGAGACAAAAATGAAATTTTTTCTACAAATTGCACCAAATATCTGAGCTTAATCAACAGCAAAAGCTATCGCTACTGGTTATCAGAATAAGGCGCCAACTACGTAACGATTTCCAGCATTACAGCTCAGGTCTTACAGCCAGTTGTCTAGTGTTTACTCACGACTGGGCCATTTTTGGCTACCATGAGCCCCGAATTAGCTTACCCTTGGGAGAATGATTGTCGGCTCGTTGGTCTAGGGGTATGATTCTCGCTTAGGGTGCGAGAGGTCCCGGGTTCAAATCCCGGACGAGCCCAACATTGTTTTTCTTTTGGCCATGGACCTGCCAGCGTTTAAATTCGGTAGGCTGCGCATGACCGTTTCTAAGCTCCACAATATACGCATACTCAAAATGTGCGTATTTTGTGACGATCTCGCACTTACATTTTTACTGTCCGAATCGTTTCGGGTTACACCCGTCTGAATTTTGATATTAATTATTGATGTTACATGTGATAAATATTTGATAATCATTTTTTAATATTAATGCAGTGCACTAACTTCTTTAATTTTGGTTTTATTTTTTAGTTTTGTTTGACTCGTCTCTTCTCCACATGTTTTATCTGTCTCTACTCCATAGGTTTCATCTGTCTTTTCTTAGCTATGTGGGCTGCTTTGGGTAACGTTACCTGTCTGCAGACAGACACGAACCGGCTGCTGGGTTGATCCAGTTGCTATTTCTTGTGTGTTAGGCTTTCGGATTTATTGAGTCAATGCTAATATGTTTTAACGATTACAAGCACTGTTTATTGAGAAACGTGTTAAACGGGTACCATTCAAACACTATTATCAGTTACAATCTCTACAGTTTATTCTGTTAGTTAAACATGATTTAATAAATATTAATTTAGTGGAGCAGTGATTTGCCCACAGAAATGGTGTTTAGAAATTAAGTGTACAGTCAATAGTATTGCTAGCCGGCTTTGGTTCGAAGTCAAAATGGTGAAATAAATAATGATAATATTATTATGTACAATATAGCTGTCATTATACGTGGAGCGTCTACATCGGCGGTGTGGCAAAGTGTGACAAAATGATGACGGGGACCCTATGGCATTTTAAACATATACACGCTGTGGTTTCATATTTTCGAACCTAATTCGTATGTGACGAAAATGGCTATTACAAATGCATAGCGTGTTGCACGTACCCGGTGAGCACTACAGCGTGACCCCCATATCCATGTACTCCTGGCTATAGCTGAACTAATATGAGCCAAATAAATGCAAATCACATTATTTTACAGCACTTCACGCGCAATGCCAAGACCAAGCATTTCCGTTGGTTTCCATAAGGAAAATTGTTTCATGAGATTTCGAGCTACGTTATCATGATTCTCCAGGAGATCTCTCCAAGTATTATGTAAACTCTAGGTTTATTCAATTTAACCATTAATCTCGTACAAAGGAAGGTAAGTACTGTTCACGAACCTTAGTTTTTGCATTTTTTTGATTTTTTGGAACCTTTTTCAAGCCATTCTTTGCTTGACTAGTAGAACGACTCCGCGCTGCACGGTTGTGCCCTGAGATGGGCATATGTCTGACGCCGCGCTGTTCCATTGGCAGAAAATAAGAAAGAGTAAAAGCTGGTAACCGGGGTTCAGGTTGGTTCACAGCTGGTGCTTTGCTTGTTGGACACTGGTGACTTGCAGTACTGACCCAATTGGCTCGCCGCCTTCCCTGTGGAAGATCAACGAGTAGCAATGATAAAGGGATCTGCGGTAACATGCTGTCACAGGCGCCAGCAGCTGTCAGTGCTAGCGTAAACACGGAACGGAAGTTCCAGATATTCCAGATCAAACTTGTTAGTGTGTACAGATTTGTGCACATGAATACTGCAAATTTTTCATATGAAAATGTATGCGATACATCGATGTACTTTAAAATGCTCGGCTCTATGAGCGTCACTTTGACGCTGCGGTAGTTTAAAATGTGGCAATGTGGCATATAGGTTTATGACGGTCATCTATTGTCAGAAAAAAACGAAGTTGGTTTTTATCTAATTGCAATCAGTTTGGTCGCGTTCGGACCATCGCATGATCTAAGGAAAGTTCGCGTTCGTCCCTTTTAGGCAAAAAAGCGCATACTGCTTGTCTTCCTGGCCGCAATCGCAGTCGGGATGGCTGTGCGATGGTCTCAGCAAGACACTAAACATATTTTACATAAACATTTTGAAAAGTAGTACGGAAATGAGTGGGTTGTGAGCATGTCCCGTCGATAGCTCAGTTGGTAGAGCGGAGGACTGTAGAGCAATAGCAGCTATCCTTAGGTCGCTGGTTCGAATCCGGCTCGACGGACAATACTTTTTCCGATCCCATTTTTGACGCGCGTATTAATATGAGATGCAAACTTATGGATTGAGTTGGCGCCGAGTATTTAAGGCCATAGTACACACGGTAAGATTGTTTTAGAAGACTGGACATAATCCAAACGTAAAGAATTATGATGGTGGCTTTAAAGATAGTCGGGCTGTTAACAGCTTAGGAAATAGATGAGGAGATTTTCTTTGCGTAAAGGTTCGTCGCTTTGATGAATTAAATATAAAATGCCTCGCTAGTTATGTTCATGCGTTACGCTAATATAACAACCACAACAGCACAAAAACTGCAACCGATGCTCATCAATTACGGTACACAGAAAAATCTGCGAAGTTTAAACGTATTATTTGTGATAATACCAGGTTTAGACTAGTTCTCAGCTGGAATTAACAGTCTATCGGCGTGCATAGGTTATGTGATCTCCGTCGTTCGAATGCGGATATGTGCTCATTTTAAGATCAGCTCACTTCGAGCTCGAAAGCTAACTTTAAATGTCTACGCTGTAAAAATATAAACAGAAATTAACTTTAGCGGTGAGATTATTCATGTGCACTTTTCAGTTTCTACTCTATCTATGTGGTAGCAACATAGAGGACCCAAATTATTTCGCATTCTGGCGTTGCTTTAGGCTGAATGCATCGAGCATGCTCGATGGTATACAACGTCCGATAAGAGGACTTGATCTTCTGGGCGATACATTACCATCACCACTGTCTAGAGCCACATTGGAAGCTTTTGACTGTCCCAGTGGATCGCTGACAAAGAGGGTACCGTTTTGTCTTTCACTGGTACATCATATATAAAGAATTCAATTTAAAGAATGGAACAATGAGGAAAAGACGTCACAACTCACCCAATTTTCTGCAGATAGTAAGCATTGTAATCTGACAAGGCAGGCATGTTTATTTCGTATATTCCACGTCGGTCTGCGTCTGTCTGAAGAAGCTGATCTCAACGAAATCGTATATTCTACCTAGATACGAATCGTCCACTTCCTAGCCAAGCACCATGTCATCTGTGAAGTGTAGGGTATGTTTCCATTAGTGTGTATTGTTATCATTGTTTTCATCTGTCTTACCGCTTTGCAACAAAACTGTGCATATATATGTATATATATATATAGACAAGTATCGAAGGTTTATCAACCTCAGCATTATCGTCTCACGTTCGTTGATGAGCCTATTGTCGTTAGCAATGATGGCCGCATTCTCGTGTACGCGAAACGGTAACCTTTGCCAGAGCTTTTTTAATGTGTTTCAATCGCCTCATATTTTTCTTGTATACTCCTGGTTCCACCTTTTCCCGTTTGTTTGAGTTCTGCTTCGATATTGGAGGATAAATTCCGCTTAAAAACGCACAGCAGCAACGAACGCAACAAATTCCCCTCAGCTATTGCGTTTCGTACAGCGATCAACCATGCTCTTTGCATTATCTTTGTATAAAATTAATGGCGTATCTAGCCCACGCGGAAAATGTAGTCGATTGATCGTACTAGAGAATCCGAGGGCGCCTTCAAACCTACAAAACGTTGGCTCATATGCTAACCTCGGGGAGTAAATTAATTTGTTGGAAACGCATTCACCATTTTATTTGATATGGTTTTGATTCGCAAAATTGGAAGATTAATTACTTCACTGAAACGACTTGTAATTAAGTGAAATTGTATCGAAATTACGTGTTTGGTGTATTATTGCTTCCTAGCTGCTGCAAGTCGCTAAACAATGCGATTAGAATTTCTTGAATTTTATTTTTGCTGTACTTATGGAACTGCCAAGAAAAGCATCAGGTCCTTAGATTTTTTTCAGTAGCTCATATTGGAAAGCTTAGCGGACGAACTCCTCTATCATCTATCGCTGTGATAAATAAATAACTCGGCCATCTCGGTATATGTTTCTTGCCCTTCCCGGTTTCGATTCGGCCATCACGTTTAGGAGGTTATTTCATTTACCAAATGGAGCATCTCCAATGGTGCGCAGCATTCGCATGACCCCAGACCCGTCCATGTGGGTCTAGCTGGCGAGTCCATCTCTGTGATCCGTTCGTGGCAAGAAATCAACCATTGTGCTATACTGGTGATCACTTAGTGTGTTATTTCACGATTTTTGTGACGGAGACGATAAAAACTCTGTGGAGAAGAAGTTGGACTATGACGAAAGACGATTGTTAAGCACGATATGGTTTTGCCGGTAGTGCGCCAGCTAGGGAAGGAAGCCACAGAAATCAGGTCGACGATGGAAATAGTAAATCAACTGGAATGGCCAGCTCTTGCGGAAAGGAGCATTGGTTCAATTGCTTGCTACCCTATCAGACACTCAACAACAGCAATCGATATTGCATTACCATTAATATTGCATTGACAACTCAGGACATTTTATTGGTAAGGTTACGATGTGCTACAGGTGGGCAGGCCTTTTTAACTCTGATATGATTAGTGTGATGGGAAAAGAACAGCTGTTAATCTAGTGAGTACGATCTAGATACCTGCAACTGTCGGTAAACTGTTTGATGTCAGAAAGGAACAACGGTTTGCATAGCCCTGTGAACAGCATGCGTCTGGCCCCTTAGTCTGCTTTGCGATTGGAACGGAATTTCCGTACCGAAACGCAGTTGCAATCACAATCACAGTTCTTTCAGTTGTTGCTTACGTGGAAATTGAACCTCAAAGCATATACGTTTATAACATTGTGTACTAATATGTAAATTAACTTAATTATGGTTGTTACACATTCCCTAGAGCATCTTCGTAATAGGTATTTGTATAGTGTATTTTGGGCCTGCGAAAATCACGTGATGCAGTGATGCAGTCTAGCTGAATCGCAGAGCGTTCTTACGTCACCAGATGTTGCCAGACCCGAATATAAGGTACTGGGGTGAAGAAAATCAAAGAGCTCAAGAACCTGATAATGCTGCAACGGTGTAGTTTGCTCACCCAACGATATTTAAGTCGCAGTACATAGCAGTAGTCATCCAGTTCGACGTGGTAGGGTTTGTTCATTAATTATCCTTGAAACATTTAAACCGTGCCTAAAAATAGTACCATTGTACCTATTTCAATTTGGATCGCCCGCAGTTTTAATTATTGTTTCATCTGTGTTAGCACTGTATCTCTAAATGTGCTGAGACGAATTTTCCTAAAATCTTCTTATTATGATCTTAATACAACCAGCTAATGGTTATCTCGAATACAGTGCGCCTGCTCGATGGAGCGGAAGAATTCAAAATTTGTGTATTTGGTCGCTCTAATGCTGGTAACAAGCGACTCTGTATCGGTTAGCGGCTTTGCTCAGCTTTTGAAATACGATGCCAATTACTCTGACGTTGCTGTTGCGCTGGCGATCTGATCTGATCTGAGTTTGTTTGCGGAGTAGCAACGACCGGCGAAAGGAGGGCCAGCCTTCCGCATTGATACGGGGTTCGTATGATTATCTAGTTATTAGGTTTGCATAAACTGGAATGCAATAGCAGTTTTGTGCGTTCAACTAATGGCTCTGAAAAAATGTCGAAACAGCTGCAGCTCCACCTGCCTTTTGTTGACGTGGCACTTCTTTACGCTAAATTGAAGTACGCCTCAGTGAAGCAGTGGGATACGAAAGTACGTATAATAGTTTTGAATTTGGATCTACTGGTATAAGTCAATCAAGTAATAACCCTTAGGGAGTGACAGAATGACAAAGGTCGGTTCCGAATATTGTGAGCATATGGCCTGTAAGGAAAGGCCTAGGTCAAACAGCATTTGCGAGAGCCGTGAATTTACTGCCCAAGGGGAGCCCTAAAATCATTTAATGCTACAACATTAACTCCCAAAAATAACGATGATGTTTTTAGAGACGTAAAAAATTATTTTCAGGGCTGACCATGTATGTAATTCAAATGTGCAGCGGTGCGGATCAAACCAGTGCAGCCACATGTCTCCTCCGGTCGCAAGGCGCACGCGAATGCTTCAAGCTACAAAGTTCGGCTAGAGCTCCTATTGTGGAATCAACAAACGTAAGCGCTCAAAATAGGTACATTTCAGTGAAATTTAAAGAACATTTTTGCAAATTCAAATTGATACCTTTACATTAATTTTGCGTATTATTCTTTCTGCTTCGCCTTACTTAAGATTAAAATTACTATCTAGAAAGTGCACGGATCATATACACACACGCCGAAATTATGGTCAAGTTTGGTTACTTTAGAGAGCCTTTAAGAGAGCTTTGGAGAGCTTTTTTCCGAAATTTGCCTAATCGAGCTAATTAGACATAATACTACACAAGTGAACAAACGTTAATTAAAGCATGCCGTATACGGCGTCCTCTTGCCTTGAGTAGCTTTCCGTTCTGCCAGCGCTTCGCCTAGAATATTCCATCCGGTGTTTACGAGCTTAAAGACACTTATTCCTAAAAACGAGAGCCGATTTCGCCTAAATTGATTCACTTAGTGTTGAATATAAGATATCCCAGATACGCTTCTCTAAGCGGTTAAATTTTTGGGACTGAACTTGCAATAGGCACTCAAATGGCAAGCCCACTTGAGCAAACTCCAACCTGAATTTCACGTTGGCATCGTATCATTGCGTTAAGGTTATAATGTCTCCGGATGGCTTGCTATTAATATACCTCCTGTTTTGCTAGGGTAATACGATGTGGAATGGGGACTACAAAGAGTCAATACGAAGAGGTTTTATTCAGAAGGATGCTCTCAGGGCAATCTATAGCAGGCGACACTGTGAGCGGGCAGCCAATTTACTCGAGAAATTTGAGCTGGCCCGCCTGAATGAGATCCGTAGAGCTCAGACAGCCTTTACTGCCTTAAGACAGTGAAAAGTAAAGCACCAGCGGACATTTTCTTTCCGATCGAGTCCATGATGAAGAGAACGGCACGCCAGTCTCAACTTTTGCTACAAGGAATCTAGCCGTTACACTTTTGCTTACCGCCTACCGTCTTGCTGGGCTTTACTGGCACACGAATTACAATCTCTAAACTTGAAAAATTCTTACCAAGAAAATACGACGCGGGACGTCGAAGGATTAATCAGATTCTCTAAGGGGGGTTTGTTTCAAAATTGGTTGCTCATATTATGCACTAATAATCATATAATTTCACTAATATTATCATAATAATCATCATTTCCGCGATATATTATATCATTTTTGTATTTGAAGAGTCCAGCGTGTTACATATCAGACCGAATGAATGTGATAGAACAAATTTGATAAGGACGGGTACATTTGTGTATGTGTTCTTCCACGACCGGTTCTAATAACGTTTGCGAAAGAGAATTCAACTGTGGTTGTTATTCGACTGCGCGGTCAACGCTGTCTTATCTTTTGACGGACGTTGAGGTGACTTCTGATAAGTGTACAGGAACTAGCATATAAACGTATAAATGTATCACGTAGACATTACATCATATGTAGTAAGTGGCCACGAGGGCGTCGCGCAGTTTGGTGACGCGTGATTTATGGAGGAAGAGGCTAGCCCGGTCGGCTCCCGCCGAAGGCTTACTGCTGGCTGCTCATCTAAGATACCTGTCCATCTTGTGCGCAAAGTACAACTTGGCTAAACTAAGACAGACCCGGTCACGCTTCTTTTGTTTGCTTTTCACGTTAGGTGCAGTATTTTCTGTTTAGGGCGGACGGCTACCACGTTTGTTTTAGGAAAGAGAGGACGACAGAAGCGACAACAGCGGCGCGCGACAACAGCGGCGTGTGACAAGCAGAGTGAGGCAACATTCATGACTCAGGGGGATATTAGCGAGTCGGGTCGACCGCGCACCTCGGCAGGCACACAAAAAAATACGTTATAAGCGAGACACTACTTATAGCAGTCATTTATGACTGCGTTAGATCACGGTACGTTGATGCCCCCATGATTAGTCGATTGTGTACACTGCGCCTACGTTACAAGGAATCCGAGCGAGCTCCACTGACCAGCTAACGAGAGAAAGGAATGCTTTAAAGTTTGCCTCGTCGAAGAAGCGACAGGCCGATAGTGTATTCGACGTTGTGTTTGTGATTAGATGGTGCAGCTGATTCGGTGATTGAGTGCGCGCAAACTGTCCCGGGTGAGACTTAGGCGAAGCTGCTTCTTAAACAGTGAAGGAGTAATTATTGATGGGTACTGAGGGTTGACAGAATTGTTCTGCTAGGCGGTGCACTCTGCCGTACCTGCGTATATTTGAACGATCTACGGAAAAGATGAAAGTCTACTACACGAAATTAGAGTGCTCAATTATTGCCACCCTATTCGCCGCATGACGCAAAAATATTTACCACCTTTTTCGACTTTGTCCACGATTGGACTATAAGAAAAAATTAACACAGATGTCAGTCGAATAATTTTTACTATGGTATAGGGACCTTAAAAATCGGATTTTTAGAGACTCTAGGAATATGATCGAGACAAATGTGGCAATAATGCATACTTTCTCAAAAAAGGAACATTTGCGTAGCATCGTAATATCGATGCAACGTATTCTGGAATTCAAATTCCTCGAGTTGTCTAAACGAACTTCCCCTCTTGAACCGTATATATATATATATATATATATATATA
>MNPL01020832.1:923-19762 GCA_002081605.1 Tropilaelaps mercedesae
CCAACGTTAATCTCATGAAACACCGGCACTCGCTATTGCCATTGTAACATTAATTAACACCAAGGCATACACCTTTAAACTTTAATTATACAACGTCGCAGCGATTGACACAACCAGAAACAACAATATTCAAGCACAGCGATACCGAAACGGTCGAGTCATACGTCGAGTCGACGTCAACACAGATTATGCAAGCATTACAATAGCAAAACCATTAACATTAAATATTTTATCTCAACATAAATGTGAGGCCTCACCCTTTCATGCATGAACGCCACGTGCTTTATGGCTAAATATCCACGCTAGTAGATACTAAATATGCTGTTCTCACAGCTGTTCACCGATTGCTTTTCTACTGAATGGCCTCGCATAACTTCGGTAACGTTTCAGTTCAAGCTGTGCTCAGCCACGGCAACGTCACTTGAAAGGTGCTTCGACAGAAATCGAATATCAAAATATTCTTTTACTGCCATAGAACGAAAAGTATTATTATGCTTTGTGTGGTTAAAACGATTTAATTTTGTTCAAATTTATTAAACATGTTAAAAACCGTTCTTGGCATATTCCGGATTTGGAATTTCTAAGTAAAACGTAATGATGTACTATGGATCAACTTCTAGTATCCGAGAACAAGGGCTTCCGAAAATTCGTATGAACAGTTATGGACAGCTTTTCACCAAGGACGTCTCCATTTATCTATTTTTTCCTTTAATTAAAACTAGCACGTAAGCTATTTATATGCAATAAAGTATCATATCGTCACTCACTTTCGAGGTGTTCACACTTTCCAAAATAAAGGTTTCATCTGAGCTTCTAGCATAGATTTATCAAAAGCGGTAGGTCGGCCTGGCGTATATTATCGCGTCCGCTGCAGGGTTTTAAAAGTACTTCTTCTATTCTACATCAAAACACAAATTTTACGAACCGTGTTTTTTGAAAATAGACTAACGTACGTGTGCATATTTACTTATAACACCTTTTTCAAGTTTTGTCCGTATATTTAGGCACTATAAACGAGGTCTTGTCAGAAAACTATCAATGATTGTAATTGTTCATTTTTATGGAAACTTCACCGCTGTTTATGTGCAGTCTTACGTTCATTGTTTTAATTTGCTTGGCTGAAAAAGGAAAATAAATAGATGTCTTTATAGACACTCCAGTCATGCTCTAAGGAAGCTCCACCACAGCAATCACTCAAATGTTCTTCAAAGGGTAGTTGGTCGAGGTCTTTGTATACGATGAGCGTACATGAACTTTTAACTCTAGGTGTCGTATCATTTATTGGTTGTCATGAAGCGCTGCGTGCTACCTTTTAGGATTAGAAGCTCATTTAGCTCTAGAATGCATATTCCCTCTAGAGTAGACGTATGTCCATGGTGTTCATTGTCTCGCTCATTCACATATTTATTAAAGACATCCACTTCACTGCATTCTTAGTAAAAACGTATACAAACGTGCCTAGCAGAAATAGGTAATTTTTAGATGAGTTATCCTAGATATGATTTCATAAAGCAAATTAATGTATGAACAATTTTATAGAAAGCTTATACAGATTACTGAGTTATTTGAAATGGTATAGTTCGACAGATTTATTCGAATAAAGTAATTTTGTAGCAGTTAAAGCCTATTACTTTTTCCTCAATTTTTAGAAAAATAGTAGAGCATATCTTGCGCGACCAACTGACAAACTTTCTAAGTGAACTTAACATTCATAAAAGAAATGAATATGGCTTTCACAAAGCTTGTAATACGTTTCCGATCTTATAGCTCTCTAACTTTCGTTGGAAAGCAAAAGCCTAAGACCACCATTCAGTTGCTGTTCTTCTAAATATACGAAAAGCGTTTGATTCCGTAAATTTAAATATACTCAGAAAAACCTCGCGTCTACTATATTTCTGAGTGTGCCTGTAATCTCTGTACTTTTTCATGAACATTAGAAGGCAATCAGTACATTTCGATGGTTTACTTTTCTCTCCCCAGCAGCTCCGATATGAAATTCCACAGAATAGCATATTAAATCGTTGTATTTGAATTGCATTAACGACATTTTGGACGTCTTTGTGCACTCGAATAATATTACCATGCTAATGACGTGTAGGCTTATATCAGTAATTCTATTCTTGATGACTTTACCGTTAAGAATTAGGAAATTTTACCGTGTCCACAGATTATTTTGGCTCATGTCAATCGGATATCACATATTTTCTGACTTCGAAAAAGAGCACTTAGATGCACCTTTGAGCCACCACCCATAAAAACGTCCTTACGTACTGTCTCTTTTGCCCCTTTTGATATATTACCATTAGCCCTTTATATAGAATTTATATTTTATACTCCTATTTATACTACAATCCAAGGTTGTAGTTCGACTGTCTGCGATATCTCGACGACAAGTAATCGCATTTGTGACAACCGGGGGTACAGGTAGAAATACACTTCTAGCACAAATTAGACCTCTAAACAGCTCGACCGTTTGCCTTCAGCGTATGCCAAAGTATCATTTAGTAAAAAGGCTGTCCCATAGTTGTCAGGTATTACCCAAAGTATATAGTTTTCTCCTTAATAGCAGTATGTATTCAGTAATTTGACAATAGCCATACTGCCATAAGACTGTGTTTATGCACGGAGTTCGTTAGGGTTGCTCAAGATTATTATTTGGGTGCATTTGTTATGTATAATGCGACATAAAATGACATATAGTTTAGCTAAAAGAATAGTGCAAATTATCAAAGTCAATGTGCATACAATACACTATTGTGCATTGATCCAATGTTACCTGCCTGGTTTTCGAACAAGATATAACCTTTAACTCTATCGTGTTAACTCATTCTCATGTCTGCGCCATTAGTTCGCGCTAAAATGAATAAATACTGGTTTCAAAAATCTAGGACTGAGAAGATACAGTACAGCTTTTATTCTTCTATTTCAAATCTAAGGCATTAAGGTACACACAACTTGTGCCTTAGTGTCCACTAAACTACTAGTCCGCCTTCAAATATGTAGTTGAAGGCTTAGTGGATTCCCCAAATGTATTTGCCAGTTAAATCTTAATAATAAAAGTAACACATTTTGAAATGCATTGAGAATCACAAGAAGTGTAAAAAAATTTATGTATGGACGCTTCAGCAGTACGTTGCTGAAGAAATAAGCTTAGTTGTCATTGGAACACATCGCGAATGCTCGTCTGCTTAAGTAAATCAAACAAACCTCAGCCATCGTTCAGCACAAAGCCACATACGCACCGGGCAGTTGACACACTCAAATTCGTAGTAACGCCCATAGCTTGTCTGCAGGGTCAACTAGCTGACAATATATCAACATTCAATTGGAATGCTAAAACCATGGGTGGCCCAAAATTATCACCGCGGTATCAAAGGATTCAAATCGAGTCAAATTATCAGTATTACTACTGCAATTAGACTTTCTTTTACTATACTAAGTGATATACTATACTACTATACTATAAGTGATAACAAAGTGGCCAAGTGACCTGGTACTGGCATAGGCGTGACCCATGCGAGGATTCGAAGTAGTTTAATAGAGTAAAGGCCAATCAGGTACGGCTTCAAATGGTATTTATAAGACCCAAAGTTAACTGCAGAAATCGCTAATTTGAGGGCAGGGCGTTTATCCATGGGAATAGCAGGGCAGGAGTATTCCGGCAGCAGGCAGTTCTGGCAGACGGATTTCGAATCTTGCATACGCCACAAATATTTCGAAGGTCGTTCGATTTGCACTCCTAGGAATTTTATTATCAAAAACGAATAGTTATTAAGGCATTTGAAATTTGCCAGAAAATTAAAAAGGGAAATCATTTTACAAGAAAAACGCGTTTGAAGGACGAATGACTTTAAATAAATCTGATATATCTTAGAAGATTCTCAACCTCATTGTTCCGTAGTTCTCACGTTTAGTTACCCACCTCCACATTGTCGTTATTAGAAACTCTTTCTCACACAGTACTCACAGAGACACTGTATCACACTTCATGTGCGAAACATCAGAGATAATAACACCTTCATTATCGATTGTGTATATACATATAACGATCTAATTTCATCGTGTTTGTTTCACCGGTTTCCTCCACGATCATTTAAGCAAAGAATCTATATATTTTTCGTTAATAAATAAAGGAAGGCTAAAAACAAAAGACGACTATCGCAGCTGTACGCTTCAAAAACGAATCAAATATGCTTTTGTCCTATTTTTCTTTTTGTTGTTTTTCTGTTTATGTTTAGTGTCTAATGCACCTACGTCGACAACTCACCTTCACTACCGACTTTGACAAAACCGAGGTCTCGGTTTTGTATGTTAACTTCGCTGGGCACTTCTATATATGTATATTGTTATTAGTTAACGATGCAGTCTGCAATATAATGTAACAATATAACCTGCCATGATCGACGAAACAGTACAGCACAATTGCCTGTTGTGTGATGAGAACAGACAGTGAGTTTAAGTCATCTATTGTTGCCTCATTGTGGTCCGCATCGCGTCAATGTTCTTTTCCTTTGCGTCAACTATCACCACCATGACCACATTCTCCCCCTCCTTCCTCACTGGAAAAACTCAGTCCAATGGAACTACACTTAGATGATTACTCCTTCGCCGATCTCTTTGATATTTGCGTTGCAGCGAGGATGCAGCCGTAACTGCTCGGCTTCAACGCTGCACCGAGTCGCCCTAGCAGCAACATTGTCGTCCATTTAACTGCTTAATTCGATTTTGCTTTTTCTGGTCTTATTTTGATGTCATGAATTGTGGAAGGTGAAAAAATAAAGTAGTAATTTTCTCTTATGTCATTTGAGAGAAGGTCTTAACAGATACCCAATAACCTGTCCCTGTCAAACGGACATTCTGGAACAACATTGAGGCAATTCAAAAACAAGTGTTCTAAATCGACTTCAATATCTAGTTTCGCCAACTTATGAAATATTGACAGGTTGGAAACGCGAGAGCTCGGAGACAAATTTGGCGACAAAAGAGAGAAGAGCATCTTGCGGTGGTTGTCCGGAATGAGCAGTGGTTGCACATGATGTGGACACTACATGTTTTGGTAGTATGATTCTGTCCATTAGAAGGTGTCTTTCGAACAAACTCAGCTTTTATCGGAATATTATTCCTGCAGCTACTGTAGAAGAGAAACTCTCATTCGAGCAACCTTAAGTTGTGTAGAACCAGCATTACACAGCTCGTAAGGCCATTAAATGAGAGCTTGATCCAAGTACGTCTTAATCGAGATCAGGATCTTAAACTGGGCTCACAATATTTTTTATAAGATAGAGTGAGGTGTCTAGAGGAAGATAGAGTGAGTAGAGAGAGTAAGAGTGAGTTGTCTAGAATTCTGCGAGGTAAATGTGGTCGAAAGTAACTCTTGTGCTTTGACTCTTTAAGAGCAGATTTGTGGATCAATATTAACATGCGAAAGAAGATACATATTTAGCGGCTTTAATTTATCGCGGTTATTTATAGCAACGTTTGTGTTTTCACCCTAATGATGGGGTTTAATCCATAGTAAGAGACTTAATAGGAGACGCCAGATACTATTTGATGAGATAGCCAACAATGAATCAAACAGTTATAAAGCTGGTGTATTTTGGTGGAGCATAATTTGTTTGGAGCATAATTAAGGTCACTTGAAACTATTTTAAACAATAGTATCTTTAAGCTTCTTTGAGATATATGAGGTCTATGAGGTACTCTACCCATTTTGGCTCTGAAACGATACATACCTTGTAGTGCATGCGAGATATCTCATTAAAAGCGATGTGGTTCTTTACGCGAAGCTTCGTGATAAGACAAAGATGATCTGGCAGACGAAGATAAGACTATCCCCTACTCGTATTAAATACTCATCATGCTTTAAAATGTAACTTACAGTGGCGAGACCCTTCATTTACTTTCCTTATTCTTTCTACCAGCGCGCAGAGTTTCCAGACAGCTATTGTCAAAATCATTTGTGTAATAAATAAAGTGCAACAATCAACTTTTGTCTGATACTAGCTACATTTTTCTTACTGTCTCACCACTGTACCAGTCAATCGACTGGTAATTCGCTTGACAGATATCGACGATTATTTTCAGCAAAATGAAACGGCACATGAAAAGACTGAAACGAGAGAAGAAGAGAAATTTTTGTTTAAACTACCTTATTTCATCAGATGTCAGCGAATTTGACAGTGAACGTTCAGCGAATTTCAGGTAATCGATTCTTTAACGTTGATGTCTAGCAATCATTCACAACTAGCTTACATTTAGCACTTCCTACTATTTAGTGTGCACAGCTTACAGTAACGCAAAGATTGAGTGAACGAACAAGAAGTGCTACGGGTGCGCTAAAAGGAGGCGACGCGGTAGTTTGTTGTATTGGGGTAATGCAAATAGTTCTCAACTGCTTAGCGATTGCAACCCCAATGAACGCAATGTAGGGACTATTGTAACCAACCAAGCAACAATGACCTGCTCTTACTAGCTGCCTTTACTGCTGCTGGTGCTATCTTGAACTGTTTAGAACATTCGACTGTAGAACGGCGTTGGGAAGAAAGATCGAGGTACGAAGAAAGGAAGAACGCGAGAGATCTGCCAAGACCCAGACGAGGGCCGAAATAGTCAGCTATGTCTACTTGTTGTGGCCGGCACTGCCATGTCGACGGTCACGTTTTTAGAAGTTGCGCTGCATTTCGTTTGTAGTCAACCAGCAGCGATAACAGACAACCACAACAAACAAGTGCATCGGTCTGCTGCTCGATACTGTTGAACTCACAACTAGAAAATACCAAACACCTGCAGGACAAAGCTGGTAACAGAGAGCGAACGAACAACAGTACTGCTACCAGTATTATTCCATTTCTATCAGAACACACCCACTCGGTTCACAAGCGCTGCCGGAAAATAGATGCGAACACACAGAATCAAGCTAACACACAACAGAGGCGTCTTCTGGACAACCTAACAGAAGTCAAAATTACCACAGCAGCGCTAGGAGAAAAGCCGATTAACAGGTAGGACAAACAGCGCACGCAGCGTCTTTTCCTCAAGTGAAGAATCAAAAATGATCTCAAATTCATTACCTTTTTTCACTCCATGGTATTGGTCTTCGCTAGCCGCCCGTACACTTCAAATTTTGTAATATCGAGAAACTGATGTCGCACTAATACCTACAACATAAAGAGTAGTGGCAGAAAATCTGCGACGCGTCAAAAAGCGTTTTTTTAAACACATCTTGCAACGAGATCAAAATAATGAAAAGGTGTATTGTCAGATTCTGATCAATTTAGACTTGAGTGCCAAAAAATGCGTAACAATATATTAGCTAAAGTATTTTATCAAATTTTTAGATCGAAAAGAGAGGAACATTAAAGTAGAAAGGGCTGAATGTGCAATTCTATCAACTCGTCTCTAGGCAGAATTCCTAACGGTTGCTTTGTTAATAATGAGAAGTAAATGGTATGGGCAGAATTCCTAACGGCTGCTTTGTTAATGCTGAGCAGTAAATAGTAAACTAATCAGCTCTGAATCTTTATCAAAATACCTTCACTGCGTCTGTTGATAATGTATGGAAGCGAAACACGTGAGCACAACGTACAAGACGAACACGAGAAAAATTTACAAGAGCGTAAACGTATTTCTTGTGTATAATTTTACTGCGCCAGCGCTCACCTCGAGCTATATTCATAGTATGCATAGCGGAGAGATTTATACTTTCTTAACTTTTCCGCTCCAAACTATTGATTGACCTTACCACCACGCCCAACCGGTAGCCATAATGGTTGTGCAAGAATGCGGTAATATGTGTCAAGGGGGAGAGTTTCATTAACGTCAACAGTTGGTACCATTTGTAAAATGCCATTACGAGGAAGGAAACCTCGCACTGAAACTACATTACCACTCGACGATGTAATCCTATTGATAGAAAAGCATACTAGTAGTCGATTACACAGTATACTTTCTATCGATATATCTAGATAACTACTGTAACAGGGCAACGCATAGGCGGACGGATGGACGGACGGACAAATGGACAGACAGCGTGCATCAATAGCAGAGCACTGACATAGTAATCGTCGGCATCAGCAATATCATCGTGATTACTCGTGCATCGACCGACCAGCAACGATATCGGGTGTAGAAGAACCGGCATTACAGCAACAACACGACGAAAATAGCCACCGAGAACGAAAGAATGACCGAGAGAAAGGAAGAAAATAAATGAGAGTCCTTCTGATGCTGCTGGTTTTTTTAGTTGCAAACTCCTGGTACAACGGAGTGAACAACGGTGTGTTGCCGCTGTTGCTGTTGTTGGTGTTACGAGGTCTGATGATGGCGGTGCTGGCGGCGGTAGAGGTCGTCGACGTCGTGGTCGTCGACGCAAAAGGCGACCAAGACGCCAGAAAAGGCATAGATAACAACGCTGCTGTTGCTGCTAGAACGATCGGATTCGGCACTGCGGTAGCACTCAGCGAAGAACTTAACAACCCAGGGAGTAATCAAAACGGCCGGGACGACCAAAACGACCATGACAACAACTATAACACCCCCTCTCCCTTCTTTTCAGTCACTCACAACCACCCCTAAAATCTCATCTCCGCCCATCTTTCCTTGCCACCCCCAGGTTTTGCTTTATTTCCATTGCTCTTACATCCTTCGACTCAATTTTTCATTACCCCCAAAAGAGCCGCATAACGCCATACATGTAGCTAAGCGGCCAAGTAGTAGTGTGCTGATGGCGGCAGCGCAGACAATAAATGGACGGAAAACGAATATCCTTACCGGCAGAACAAGCAGCGTCTTCTTGCTTGTAGATAAAATTTAACATCGTTTATTTCTTATAAAAACTGCTCAAATAAACAAAGGAGTGCCATCAGTTTATATGTTAGAAACAAAAATCAAAGCTATTTCACTGTAAGACGCTAAAATTATTATCACGCTACTAGAATAAAAATGTCCCTGCGATCACAAATAAAATTAAGTGTGTATACTTGAAAAAATATTAGTGACGTATGATGTTGTTTAGAATCATAGTGAATATCGTGAGTAGATAGTGAATAATTCAGATTGCACAAGGCAGTACCATGCCAACCAAGAAAGCGTGAGCCAGAAAACAGATCTACTCCTTATTAAAAATAACTTTTCACCGCCGGACGAATCAGAAATGATCACTTTTCTTTATTAAATGAGCATATGAGGAAAAACTTCTTTTACTTGAACCGGAGTTCCCTTAGTCTAAGCCCCTGCTTAGTCTATACAGCATAGTGCAACACAATTTCAACAGATAAATGGATACAATATTAAAAGCCTAAAAATGGTAGTATACTACTAAAATAAGTTAAAAATTCGATAAACGGAATACTAAGATTTATCGGATGCAAAAATAGTTTAGCCTACGCGGGTAATGATTTTTCCGTGATATCTCTGTGGTGCATTCTTTAAAGTTGTACCTAAATGGAACTTCTCTGCCAAAACTACAATAGTAGTCTACGAATATTAAAGAACATATACGTATAGGGAAATAGCGCGTATTTTATACGGCTGTGCGATATATTTTCAGTCAGTTTCCTAACAGTACAGGCCTTTTCTATCAGACCTTGTGTTCGGAGAGATCTCCCTTTAAGCTGAATGCATGACCTTGCTGTCTCAATGGCTCATCCAAATATGACAGGATAGAAAACGGATAACAGCCAGAGCCGTTTGAGGTCGTCCTTAGCTACATGGAGCTATTATTAAAACAACCGGCTTTAACACTGGCGTGTCCCAAGAAAGCTTATATATGTTATTTAAAGAGATGTATGACTTAACTCTTTCGAAACATTTAAAATTTAGAGGCCCACCACGATTGTTACTGCGTCACAAATTTCTAAATATTTGCTCATAATGATGGCTGCTAAGATTAACTAGTAACCTTATTCACTAAGAAATACTTAGACATGCACTGTACCTGAGTGAAAATATTCTGTATTATCTTGCTTTTAGTAAAGACAAACTCCCGTACAACAAGAAAATACAAACACTTATTCAATGCCTCTCATGTGTTCGTAATATACTAATTTTGTTGCAAAATAGAAAATGCTTGTTAACAAGACTTCTCAAAAATACGATGTAATGCACTAACATAACTCTTTAGCCTTCACCGGAGCTTGTAAATACATACTTTGCCTTAAAAATAATTTAAATTTACTCATTAGAACTCTCAACCAGGAACACTCGATTATAAGCGATGCTTTCAGATAAACCAGTTACTGAGAACACCTCGATTTCATGTAAACATTCGCGCTGTTCTTTCCTCCCATTATCATTACCTAGCTCGCCACATAGGTAATAAAAATTTATTAGCAACCGGAAAAAAGAATAACAATAATTTTGCTTCAGCCCGAGAACGCATTACATTTTCAAGCGAGTTTTCGAGCACTAGCAGCTCTGTCTCTTGAATACGTATTGGTTTGCTCTGGGTACCTTATTTACATTCGATTGAGGTAATAGCGTCCAATTATATGATGCCGTATCATACTAAGGAAAAAAGAGCCAAAAAGCAAATGATCTGGAAGTTCTTATTCAATTATCTCGACCAAACATGATAATGATCGATTCACAACTACTAAAATATATACAATCAGTAAAACTAGTATACCACTATTTAAACAGAGGCTGGTGCTAATGGCAATATTCAAAAGAACTCTGGAAACATCGTGGAAAGCATGAATGACAACGGGCGATACAGGATCGCTATTACTATGCTGAGGACGCATATCTTAAGCGAAAATATACCGAAAAGAGGCGATCCGAATCACTTTCGCGTGTTCGCAAAGCTTAAGCGACAATCATGAAGAAAATTGTGCTAATCAAAACGTCGCAATACATGGTGCCTAATCATAGCAGGTTTTAAAAACCATTCCCATCACGGCAGATATGATTAACAAAACGTTTTATTTACCATTAGCTGTGCCTTTAAATATTTTGTATTGATCTGAAGAAATTTTTGGTCTTGTCAAGCGCACCACTCTACGGAATAGCTGTCAAGAAAAACCTTATAAGACTGCCATCTAATTGAATGAATTGTTAGGAGACATTACTCTTCTCAACTGCATTAGCCCAACAATTGAGGTTGCTGGCTAGAAGTTCATTGAATCGTATCCACAGCGACGCAGCTCGGGGTGAGCTCAAAAATAGGTGGATGGTGGTATCGAGACTGTCCAAAAATAGTTCTTCGCTGAGATGTAATCCAATGGTAGTAAAATAGGTGAGTTGACTTCACGACTTATTTCGACTAAATAAAGCATATCGTCTAATTTTTTAAGAAACAAATATTAACACAAACTTCTCATTAACCAAAACGTACAAATATGACTAACACATATGCAGGCATATTGTAGTCAGCGAATAGCCAACTACAAAAATTTGTAATCATGCTGAAAAAGTGTTTAAATGCCTCTGAATCAAGCTATAACACCTCGTTTATTAATTCATTTATTCTGAAATTTACGACAATGCAATTTCATAACACTGGTTTTCGTGAGAAAATTTACCAAAATTTATATTACGAAAACAGTAGTCGCACAAGCTGGTTATAATAATTAGAGTATACTGCAGTGCGACTCTGAAACTGCCATTCCCAATCATATCAGAATGGCAGTTTTACAACGCTTGAGTTCATAAATATAAAAAATAACTTTTAAAACACGCTCTTCATTATTGGTCACTGTAACATAATTGTATTTGTGTTTCCGAAATGTACATCTTTTTTTCTTTTCCTCCAATCTTTTATTTACAGCGGCAACGGTTATACATCATTGTTTATAACTCATAAATGGTACTTGTTAGAACATTAACAGTTTAATTTTAAAAGTAGCCTCGCTGGACGATTTCCTTTCTTGGATTCCCTCTACAACCCGCTGCTATGGTATTGGTGTTGCCTGACCATATGAACGCTAGGACGCATTGCCACGAACCCACAGCTGAGTCCCTCCACACAACCCACAGCAGATCCGGTTCCCAGCCGGGCAGCATGTTGCTATTTCTGCTGCTGCTATGGTTGTACAACCGCAATAATAATAATGGTACAACTCTCACTCACCGTAGGTAGAAAAGGTAATCAAACGTCATTATCGTCATTATTGCTATCATCATGGTTGTCATAAGAAGTAGCATACAGAAATATTATCTATCTACGCCTCCGTTGTTTCATAGGAAAAAAATAGCACAGAGCGCCCATTTCACTTAGCTAATCTCAAGCGAATTTGAGCGCTACCGCCTTACACAGCAACGGCGGAAACCACAACACCGCCAAAAATATTATTACCAACCATTTAAAAGTAACCTTACGAGTATCAGGCTGACTCAAGTCAATAAAGGCCTCATTACGAAAATTAGGTTAGAAGCTTACCCTCATCCACATTGTGCATAGCATCCCGTAAATTTGTCTAGTCAAGTGTTCTAAGCTTAGATGAATTAAAAATATGTTGCCAATCTTGAAGTAAAAGAAGAATATCTTGAGTTCTTCATGACTTTAAGAAATAAGTAAATAAAAATATCAATAAGGCCCCTACGTGTGCTCTGATCGACATTCACAACGACAATCACTTCAAAATGGCACTGTTCCTCTCCGGTGACAAATTTGGATTGCCCGACGGCCTTATTTTCACTGTAGTGAGTAGTCACGTATGCGTATCTACCGTTTTAGTCATACTAAATATTTTTTCCTTTTTCCACATAGTGCTATTCACTGTATATATTGTCGCCAATAACTCAAAACTATGATTGGTTCTAAGCGCGAAAGGACGTCCCTGGAAGGGCGGGCAGTTGTGGTCACGTGTAGAGGAATCGGTTTTTTTTGTACTACTCTCTATTTCGTTTTTTAATCCGTTGACCCCAAGAATTCCTGAACATAATCTTATTCGCAGAGTTCAAAATTCAACAAAAATAAAAGAGCTCTAAAAGGTATCAATCGGTGTCTACTGTTACTTACGCATCGTCGACGTGTTGCACGATGAAGTCCATCACTTCGCCTCGGAGCAGATGCTTGGGAACCTCCCTCGGAGTAACCGGCATTTGTCGGAGTGGCACAGCAAACAATTCTGTATCATGCTGCTGCACTTTGTTGTTACTGTCACCGTTGCTACCTTCGTGGATCCCGCTGAATGGGACTAGTAACTTGCGTATGGTCTCTGCACTAATTGTTGCACCAGCACTTTCAATTCTGTTGCTGCCGGCAGCATCAGTAGGACTGTGAGGTTGGGAGAGGCGGGCGGCAACCAACTGTGGGTTGGCCATCTCGTCGGCCATTTCTTACAGTCTCTTACTCTTTCTCGTCTTTTTCTCGAATGCACAAAATCACTGACACTGGGTTGGACGTTCTGCACCACTCACCGATAAGGTGCAGTTACTAGAATTATCTCGCACAGTTACCCTATACCACTGGAGTTTGGGTGAGTGCGAAAAGCAAATTTTAGCACAAGTCCGACTTTGCAGTATAATATACCGCTGGTGGACTGTTGCAGCTTTTGCGAAGTTGTAAAAAGATGAACGGAAACCAGTGGGCAAACCAGAGATAAATAACAAAATGAGGATCCCTTTGAACCTTCACCGTTGTTGCTATGATCATTGACTGAGCTGTACTACTATCACTAATTGGACAGACTGCAACAGAGACGATAGCAGCGGTAGATAACACCAAAATATTGCACACAACCTCTCTTTGCGGCTGTTGCTGTTATTGAGTGGTGTTGATCTATAGTGTATCTATGAGCTGATCAGCAGCAGTACATCCGACAGTACCACGCCCCGACTGTCGTCGTCAGATGATGGGTTTACAAAGGAGGAGGAGGTCACGGTATTGGGTGTGGTTTATAGGAAAGATTTGTTGCCAGAAACGGTGGTTCTTATACATTGATTAGATACGTATTGAAAGTCCGCTAGCGGAACTATACATTTTAGACGAGACACTAAGCTTTTTTTAACTTTTTAGATTATAGCATAATAGTTATAGTAACTATAGTATAGTTATAGTGGTTGTTTTCGTTTGATGGCTACGAGAAACAAGTTACAAAAGCCGACAGCTGAAACAGCTTGGATACAGCGGATATAGAAAGAAAGAGAAGCTCTTGCTGCTTCGTTAACACACTGACCGGTATTTGTTTTTATTCAACACGATATGCCTTTCTTTCCCTCACACCGTAGAACTCAAATAGTTGTTGTCTCTCAAATCTCTCCACTTGTATATTACATTAACAGCACAGTTGATACCGCTTCAACTCGACAATTACCGCATCTCGTATTCATACTCCTGTACCACTTCAGTTTACCAAGACGGCTACAACTCAACGACTGTCGCTGCTTATCGAAGCACAGCAATCCGATCACACCACAATAGTCCGCCACTCGTCACTGCGGCAAGAGCTGGAGTGGCATTTGTAGCAATAGCGGCAAGCAGTTGTGCTCGTTGTCTTCGTCTGAGCTGCCAGCATAACATGAGCAACAGTCAGCTCGAGTCAACGAACGGCTCCGCACAGCTCAGTTCCAACCAACCATTGAACAAACCAACCCAATTCGAAGGCACGCGACTGCTCCGCTCCGGCTGGTGCTCTACTGTTCTCTTCTGCTCTACGGCTTCAGGAAAAATAACCAGTCGCGGCAACTCAGCCAGTTACCACAGCCTGAGAGCGAACGAGCGAGCTACACAAAGAAGAGACGGTGAAAACCGAGCAGAAGCACAAGTGGCGGGCAGCAGCGCGACGGACAACGAAAGCTCCTGCGCGTGCTTAGCAATGAGGAGTCGTGGTCACAGTTGTAGTAGCGGCCCCAAAACTGATGGCCAGGCCTCACCTAGCAACCAGCCGAGCTAAGTGGCTCTTCACAGCTCACGGGTTGCAGGCAAAGCGTTGAGAGAAAGGCGAAACCGCGCAATGGGACGATACTCACAACACACCTCGCCACAGTACAGCCTCAAGAAACTCCCGCTGAAACAGCGGATTACCTACTCTGGTGGCGGGTTCGTTTGCCCATGGGTGAAAAACATAAATTCAACAAAAATATAACACACCATGTGTGAATGTAAGAACTTCTATTGAACTGCAAATATGAATTAAGATAAATGGGTTGAAGAAGTGCAGTTAATTTTGCATTGGATGACTATTCGTGTAAAATGTTCTAGTAAGCTTGGGTATGAGTGAATCCGATTTTGCAACTGCTTAAAGCGAAATTTTGTTTTAAAGCAATGTATTTGTCGCGTATTTTCACTGCGTAAATAAAAAAGCAGCCGCAGGCATAAGTACAGACCCATTAAGGGAACTCTAATTTTGTGAACTCTAATTTTCATTCAAATGTTAGCTTTCGTTCTATCTTTTAATGGAATGTGCTCTAACGTTTTTTTCGTCTTTTTCACCCGCAGTTGTTACATTCACGATCTGCCTCAGCATCATATATAATCAAGCTTCTTATGATGAAACCCCCAGAGCAAGATGTTTGCTTGTACAAAGATGAATCTTGTAAGGTCCTTATCAGCTAGTGGCAATATTGTCTTAGGAACCTACCGATTTAATTGCAGGTTCTACAGCTTGGTTTGAACTATTCATTTGACTGATTGTAGACTTATCAAAACAGGAACGGGTTACAACTAACAAACCTTTAGCGATACTGTCTTTGATCTATCTGGATGTAATATTGTTTTAAGTGTAATTTTTGTTTTAGCACTGCAAAATGGGTTTTATTTTGCGACGGAGAAACACTAATGCGTGTCCTGGCTTCACGACAAAGTATTTACCTGGATGATATCAAACCCATACTGAAAGCAGGGTTGTATTGACAAAACTTACGCCGTACTAATCCACCCTTTTGCCCAGACCTTCATTTTTTAGTAATTTCGAATTATGCGTAGGTATTTATGAAAGGTACTCGGGTAGTTTCCAGTTAGTTTAGTTTTTCCCGTGCCCAATAGAGAAACGACATAGCATGCATTAAACACTAAGATACGTACTATATTCGAACAAGCGGTTAACTTGTCTACTTTTGGTCGGAATAAACAATATGTTGAAAACAATTTGCTCGAGATATCGACGTAACAGGCTTCCAAGTCTAATTATAATTCTAATGAATATCAAGAGCAGTAGCTCAGAGGCCAACGAGTTCTAATATTTGTTTTGAACATGCAAATATTCTTCCAAAAGGACATTTTTAAGAAAATTACAAATGGCTTTATCCGCATAGAGGTGCGCAACATCTCTACCTTTTCTAATCGCTTTTCAAACGATTTTCACTCCATCAATTTGGACAGCACACAGTCTATAAAGGTGACCAGAAACATAAAGCTTAATCAGAAGTCAATTGCGCTGTAAGAATGAATATATACCGATTATTTATGAATGAACGCAGGCTTTGCAAACATATTATTGATTTTTATAAAATCAGCTTTGAGTAAATCTGCCCACATGTGTTTATGTCAGATAAGGCTAAACTATAAACCTGATGAATTGTCAGTTTTTGTCCATGGGTGTCGCTGAGGGTACACAAAGCAGCACCAACCACTTGTTGTGTTGCTTCCAAGGATATACAGGTCAATGATGAGCCAAAAAACGCGTAGTCTGACTGAATATGGCACATTAGGCCCTGTTTGTGCACGGAAGAATATCCACCGATGAATTCACCACATTTGTCGTATTAGAGCTCGTAAAAACAATCAGAAAAGCACAGTTTACTTTATTATTAAGTTATAGTAATTGAAAAATTGCGCGTGCTCATCAAATACAACAATATTCTTTATTAGCACTTAGAAAGATGCTTATACGTCAGTACTTATGTTGTTCAGCCTATGAGACAATCCTTTAAATAATGTTCTGCATTCTCATACTTCTTTATCGTTGTGGCTTAACTGCTTTTTAAAGAAATTGATGTTTTCATACTTTACAAGAATGACTATGACAGTTGAAGGAAACTATGTTAAAATTATATATGAATAGCGTATACTATTTTTTGCTTTTTTTGAGAGTATGTTTGAGTACAACTCAGAAAAAAATTATTCAAACTGAAACGCTGTTTAAATTGCCAAAAGCCTAAACAAAAAAAGAAAAGATAGCCGGGACTGAACACAAGAAGGTTCCTAAGGTTCTTAAAAAGTCCGTTAACTATATTTCTCAAAAAAATTGAATAGCTTTTATTGTGAAGGCCGATTCTTCTAAGATGTAGAATTTTCTTCTATATATCTCCTCAAAATTTACTCAGTCTGACAAGTTGAGTATCGATGATAATATAAAGCATTCTCTACTCAGAGTGAGTATGAGTAGTATTAAATGAAAATCTGAGCTTCAGATAATAATGACATCGGAAACATTCACTTCAATTAATTGATATGAAACTTTACAGTAAGTTAATGCTAGTCTCTGTCATAGCGCAGTTGGACGGCACTCACAATAGATACATAATATTTATCCAAACAAACCTTTTGTAAACAATACTTCAACGACATTCAGGACCAACAAAGAAAGTCACTTGAATAAAACTGTGACACTCTAATTAATTATGAATTAATTACGTAGTATGTAATAAGGCGATGACAAAGCATAAACATTTTGGTTATTTCCCCAATGGGCGCGCTTTTAACCGACTTTCCCCCTGTCATTAGTCCGCAATGTTTGCCCTTTGTGAGTGGTTTCGGTTTCTTGGTCTCTTTGCCTATTAGCGTTTCGTGTCGGACCCGACTTAAAAGTAAGTTGCTTATACGTTCAATTTCAGGATAGGTTGAAATAAATGCGCTGTTCCTAAAATCACAGCAGTGTACAGCGTGACTCCCAATAAAATCCTATAATGTTAGCCGTATAAACCATAGGTTTCGTGGTTTCTGTACTGTTTAGTGACCAGCCACGTGACAACAACCATCTTGCGTAACTTTAGGCGTACGCGTGACGAGTTTCGTAATATTGCAAACTTGCAAAATAAATTACTTGTCACACGTGGTTACAGTGCAGATTTCTTTTGATTCATGTAGGAACTTTCAAACTTCGTCATAGATTTTAGCTTTTCTCGCATGGATTTTCTTCTTTGGTGCCATAAACTACCGCTCTGTGTGCTTTGCTGTGGTTGAGTTTTACGAATAGTGTAAGACACGTCTTTACTTAAGAATATGAAACAACGTCTTATAAACGTTACCGTTTGGTAATGATGGATTGCCATAATCAAATAACATTCCAGTAATATTGTACCTATGATCAAAATACATAAGGAACACAGCTATTTTGTGATATTTATATTAAAAATAAGATAAAACCCCAAAATCAACAGACACATGATACTTACATAAATGGTTCATTGATTAAATATATTACTAATGTAACTTTTCAACTTATTTTATCATTAAATCTCCTTAGATGCGTTACGTCGCCGCCTACCTGCTGGCCGGTCTTGGGGGTAATTCCAACCCCAATGCCACTGATATCGAAAAGATCCTTTCATCTGTCGGAATCGAAGTCGACAAGGATAAGCTCAAAAAGGTAGCCAGTAAAACAAGTGACCTGCAAAATGAACAGTACAGCCAAGGGTGGTTGTATTTTTTAAGCTTTTGAATCTGTAGTGCAGTGCGCAGGAGGATGAACATTTCTGGTGTTTAATACTAGCTACCATAACGTGTATATTCAGTGCTCGTCTGTGAACGTAGTTTTTCCGCAGTGTCTTTGACACCCAAAGTGCTCCATATGAGTCTATTGGCTGTACGATACTGCAATAGTAAACCTAACCTCACGGTTTAAGCTGGCGTGAAAGCGAGCGTGCGGTCCTTTGCTGCGCGGGAAAAGAGGTTGGGACATCCGCATCTAATATACCGTATATATATATATATATATATATATATATATATATATATA
>MNPL01020833.1:3605-19306 GCA_002081605.1 Tropilaelaps mercedesae
AATCGAGTCTTCCGTCCGGCAAACTTAATCGAACGTTTTGCCGATTGCTCAATGCGAGCTTTTGGTCGTTGCATCGTTCGCAAACTAACAATCGTCACCGGAATCTCTATGTTCTGAATATGAAAAACGGCACGCCTTGGCACGTTTCCTAGTTAGAAACAGCTAATTAATTAGCCTCGTTCGACGGTATGTGGCTATGGCAAATGCTGTCTACGCCGCTGTGTAACGAGCTTCACCGGGAGGTTTACGAGTTCCACGCATTCCTCGTGCATATCTGTTCATAATTTAACTGGTGTAGAACTCCTACTCGAATAGGGGCAAGAACGCACAGAACGCCTTTTCTTTCAGATAGAAAAAGTCTACTGAATGTGGTTGCTGATTCGTGTGCAGAGTTTTTTGAGCGTGATCTGAGTTCGCTTTGTTTCTATAGGCCGACGCGACTTCCATCTCGGAGTTCTGTGGAAGGGCCGTTGTTGGCACACGTGCGAATAAATCTAGCGAATTCGTTTTAATAACAAAACTGCCTGCCAAACATCAAGTATTCAAGACACGTATGTAAGTGAAGTACCGATGTATTCAACTCGTAATGTGTTATTTGCCTTCGTTGATGGGGTACGTTTTCCAAATATTGCCTTACTAACGTAGTCTGTCGATGCCGTCATCTGTAGAAGAACTCTAGCATAATTTTCTAGTTATTAGTAGTGAATAACCGTTAGAGAAAAGCTGCCCCTTCAACTGACTTCCTGAAGATGAACGTTCGATCCTGGAAAGTATGTTCAAAGCAATCTGCCTGATCACAGCAACAATTTCTGCTTCGTGTCAGGATCGTTACAGCAGCCGAGTTATTGTTAGGTCACAGCAATATGCAGTCAGAAGAATTGTATTACACACACACACACACACACACGCACACACACAGATCTACCGTTGTGTCTAAAACAATGCTCGTGCTTGGATATTACATCTATGCAACTACATAACTAATAACGACGGTAATGAGCCATTCTGTAGTTAACATTGAAGAATACAGATGGTGGTTGCATAAGTCCTCGTCGAACGCTGCTTTTGTTGGTGTGAAGAGAACAGGACAGAATTTCAACGATTCACACATGAACTAATGACAACATAGCACAGACACATTCCTAATCATAATAGACCGATAAAAATAGTCTCGCATAATAATATAATTAGTCATCTAAAAGAAGTGTCCGCGGACGTGTTTCAAAATGATTCGTTCAACGATTTACCTCGTAACTCGGCCTGGTGAATTCAAGTCCAATTATAATTTTCATAAAATATGTGCATGTCAATAAGTGGGAGTCTCGAGTTTCAAATCGTTTAACAGACATATTTACAAGTAGCACTTGATGATGAGCTAAATACATGACGATGATCCACTGGCCGTAAGGTTGATTAATCGCCGTTAAGCTGCAACTTGGGCGTAAATTTTTGCAAGTTAGCGAGGGTATGACTCACCTAAAAGGCAAAGAAAATATCATGTTCAAGTACGGTAAGAATAACAGCAACAACAGCAATGCGATGCAGGTATGGGCTGAACATTCATGTATAGAACACGGATGTTGAAGTGCATATGTGAAAAAGCTGTGAAGGTTCTCGGTCGCCGTAATGCATGTTTTTTGTTCAGTTTGAACAGACACACACAGATAGAGCTCAAGCTTTGTTCTAAGTTCGCCACACGATGTCGGAACCGCCGTTAACTACGGCAGCAACGATCAATCCAATTGGCCTAGGGTCTCGTCACCTTTATCCGCTCTTTTACTCGAGGGGGACATTCTAATAATGTCCCCCTCGATGTGTGTTTCCGTCCTGCGGTATCGATTGTTCTTAGATAGGGTAATTCTGCTTCAATGTCGACCGCTACAGCCACTCTAGGCAGTCTTTCATGTATGTAAAACGTCGTGTTTTTTTGTCATGTCAGAATATTGATGGCTACGTTCACAGCCTCAAAAAACGTATAGACAGAAGAGGTGTCGGTCGCTAGCTCAATACTGCAGCAGCGTGTCGTTGCGGTGTGCCTTGTTGACGGGTAGCTGTGCATGCAGTTATGCACGACGTCGAGCGTTCTGGAAGCTTTGTTTCCTAAAGTCGTATGAAAGCATTCGTAGGATTATTTATTTTCTAAATGGATGTGCGGCCGTTAGTCTGCGCGAAACGGAACGTTCGTTTGCGAGCAAGCCCTTCTGGTTGATTGCTTTAATTATCGAGGTGTGAACGACCTACCATCGAGCAACTTTTTGCAGCGCGTGCACGCGCACTGTTGCGCCAAGAGCGAGCACAACTTTATTTCCTTTTTTCGGTAATTAAGATCAGTTTCAAATGTCTTACGAAGGGTGTATTGAATGGCTAACGACAAGAAACACGTGCATGTCTCACTATAAACATTGTAGAGATCAAATATATCATCTATATGAGGGTAAAATAGCGATGCTTTTTTTGTCTAAACTAAACTGGCTGGCTCCCAGTACTTTCGCAGGGTTCAGTTTGCTAAAAGCTTTATCTGAAGCTAGCCTGAGCTCACTCAGGTCTAGTGGTCCTAATTGACAAATATTGTATCTAAACCTGTTATCTATAGATATTGTTTCGTGAAATTCATTAAGACAACGAGAGAGAGAGAGAGAGAGAGAGATAAAGAGAGAAAGAGACATCGAGATAGGCTTTTGCAAACACTTTTTTCTACACAGTCCGACTGAATTCGATATATTCATAATGGCTAGGAGCTATCTGACCAGTACCTGTTCACTTTTATCAAATCGATTGTAACCACCATTGGGTAGACAAAAGGTAAACACGTTTTCCTCATCGATTTGTTCGGATAACCAGTTCTTTCCTAATTGAGCAAGAACTTTACTGACTCAACCCGTTGTGTATATTTTAGTTTGCTAAGCAAAACTTCAGACCTAACTAGACATTAACATATTAGCAACACGTTATGACGCGACTGCGCCATCTCAACACCGATTAGTCATCGTATATTCATGCTATCAACTATACATATTGAGAAGGTCCTACCGCGCTGTTATTGGTATTGGGCCCTACCGCATAGTTGTTGGCCCCGACAGCTAAGTGACACCGCGCAGAAGAACGTGGCGGTGCCACTGTTTGCCTCGTCTCCAACTCTGGAGTAGATTCGCACTACATCAGCAAATAGCCGGCGGCGTTCCGCCTTTTCATTCGGCACACGCAGAAGGAATGCGGTTAGCCTTGAAAGAGAAATACGCCAGTTTGCCGAACTGCTAAACCGGTTGGGGCGGCAACAGGTCTTCGACGTCGCTACGGTCGCGGGCGCTGGAATACTCGTGCGCCAAACAGCCACACATCACCTGAACGTCTGTAGAGAACAACCATCGACAAAGGAGGAAGAAGCAGCTGTTGTTGACGTCACCTAAAGCGCTTTCCCTGGATGGGTGTACCGGCAATGCTCGAGAAATCAGTAAAGGTGAAAGAAGGAAGCTCATTTGTTTGTTTTGGTCCAGTAGACGTTTAGGTCCGGTGAGGTCGACATAACACGGCACACTTGGACAGTGTTGCTACGCCGCAATGTGACACATCGTACTTATGTTATTCATTATAAAACAGCGGATACTTTCACTCGGACATATTCTACCGTTTTGACAGAAAATGCATGATGGTCTTTATATATATATATATATATGATTGTTTGCAAGGTATGCATGAAATGAAAACGTCATCGATAGACGTAATATATTTGAAATACCTACTAAAAGATGGACTGTAACTATTTTCCTCGAGAAGTGTGGATTGCTGTCAATACATGGTAGAGTCAATACTTCTAGTAGACTGCGAGACAGATAAAACGGCATCTATTTTGCTCCACTAATTAACACAGCCATTAAGGATATTTATAGCAAGAAAAAACGCAACCCTGAAGTCTGTAGTACTCTACCTGGATTGGCTCTTCATATCATGACGACGAACGCGGTATGTTATATTTCTAAATACTCTAGGAAGATATAGGGCAAGAGTGGACTACACGAAATTCTCTATAACCTTCAAACGTCGATGGTTTCCTTCCAATGAGAAATGCAATCAGCCGGTCTCCAACCTTCCGTTTCTCAATCGTTATGGACTAAATTTCGAAGGACTCAAGTCTCAAAAACTAGACTCTTTCGAAACACACCACGAAGAATTCACATGAGCTGGCTTTGAGAGCAACAAGCCCACTGAAACTACGTCGTGCCAATCTCTGCAGCGATTAAAGCAGCCACTCATTATGCCCTGTTCTCTTTTTGTGTTATGAAATCATGCCAAAAGATGCCCCCGAATAGGACGCATTTGCGAGTGCTGGACACTAAAGCAAACATGGAGAGGAGTCTCAAATAAAGAAATCACCCCGTCAGGTAAACGCATACTGAGCATTACCTCCCCGAGCTATCCGCAATAATCGTCGTCCAAGTGCCTGAGCCGTTGGCTGGAGCACTGACGCGGGAATTTTGTACGAACATGTAATGGCTCACCGTTCTCGTCTGTGATGACTTGGGGGAGGCAATACAATTAAGCACGGCCTTGGTTAGAATTAGGGTGAATGCTTTCGCCCTCAATGTTTCTATAGAGTAATTGCACTCGCGCTCATTCAGGCATGCTATAAATAACACCGTAGCAATTTCACGCTAAGCTGTTATTTATAGCAATGGCGATTCCACTGTGATGTGGTGTTAATTTCGAATGTTTATTATGTGACTGTACAAATAAGACCATTTCTTTATGAATGAAGCAACACATATGAGTGCATCGATAACTTTTGACAATCCAATAAAAAAAAAATGCCGGCAAAAGAGTGCTTTTACATATTGCGTACTATTTCGTATTATTTGTACACGTATTGCTGAAATTGAACGCCCGATATGTTCGTCTCGACTCAATCGCTATTGCTATATAAAGAGCTCTGCAGGTAAAATGCTGCGCTAACTTCGGCACGTACGGAGCAACTTCAGCGATTTTTGTCTGACTTCGCAAGTTAATCTTGTTTGATTAAGTTTGCGGCCGGTGAAGACAAAGCTAGAGTCGTGACGCATTTCACATGGATTTATTGGATTATAGCTCTAATACTTGAGAGAGACGCCTAATGAGACAATGTAGATATTACAAGCTAGACATTTTTAAAGCTTTCATTGGTCCCTACGGAATGAACAAGTCAGAATCTTTCTCATTTCATATAATGTTTATAGAATTATAGCTTGTTGTATACTGCCTATAGCTATCGACGAAGATATGTTTGACATCTGATAATAAAAAAAATTAAAGCTTCTTTAGTGAAAGCTGGCCAGTATTTGGTTTATCCGGGCAGTAACGTCAAGGAGATAGATAATAGAGCAATAACATAATGTCTCTTGTCTTTATATTATTACAGAGGCAAATCTTAGAAGAGAAAATATGTTGCGTTGATTTATTGTCTGTACCTATCTATCCAGCGTTAAATACGGATGATCATGGCAAAGGTTAAATCGTTTTGATATTTTTCTTAGAAACTTGTTTTATTTCTTCCATATCATGTAGCTAAATTATCGCAAAACCGAGGACAAATGTCGTAATAATTTGTTGGGTGGTTAGATCTGTGCGAAGAAGTATCGAATATTTGCGCGCTTCCAGCGAAATCATCTAAAAATGCTACTGGAAATCTACCATGCTCGCTCCTATTTGTGCAGGTTTATATACGTACAAATATAAATATAAATGAAATGGCCCACGGTCACATAAATATTAAGGATGTCCATACTATGCGAAGTTGACAAAACGTCCTATTCAATTAGCTGCATCGGTACGATTACCGTTCTCAACGAAAAAAGAGTGATGGAATATTATCTAAATCAGGTGTCTAATCACGACCCTTCTACTGCAAAAACGAATATGTACCTTTACTGCACCAACAGGAGAATATGATAATTGTACCAGAATTGACTCTTGCTTGCCGCTATGTGGACGCCAAATTCGAATTCTTCTATTCTGCCCCGCTTATAGATTCAATAATTCAACGAATATTCATGCCGTGTTTTTGGTAATCCATTTGTTATTACGTATGCTATCCACCCAGTTTTCATTTTCTGTTTTAAGGAATAAAAATTGCAGAGTCGGAAGCTTTGTAAGGAACGAGTATCCTACTATAGATGAGTCAGAATAACCAAAATAGTCTCCAGTCCCAACAAAATAGACAGAAGCTTACGTGTCAAAGTAGAAATAAAGTGAGCACGGCAGCGCATTCGTTTAACGATGGAGTGACGATGTCATAATGTCGTGTCTAAATGTCATAAAATAGCTATAGGCGTTCATTGCGGAATTCCAATCGAATCTGAGGCAAGCTGGGCCTAAGTTACTGAATAAGTTCGGCAGCGTGGTGATGGAATCAACAGTGCTAGAGCCGAATGACTGTCCATTTTGTATTTATTACGCTGTTGTATATACATGTGTTGCTTATTTTTTATTCGGGATATGGAGGCTATTTAGATCTCGTCATTAGAAAAGGCTTCATCATGTTCTACGGGTGTTCGCCGCTCGCTATATTTAAACATATTACTCATAAAGTTTTTATTTACAAATTTTTTCTAATTTACATTTTTATGTTCTAAGCGTTTACAAACGAGATGTATCTGTTTTCTGGTAGTGATTCTACATTGAGGGACATTGTTAGCACCTATGTTAAAATTCCCAAAGGGGACAACAGGTCTATGTTTTTTTTACTTTTTTGATAAAGAAAACATAGTACAACAAAGTCGAATAGACTTTTCAGCACTAATTTTGGATTAATTTAAAATATATATATATATATATATAGACGCTAATATTTTATATTGAGAAGACTCACGTGTGTTTGCGCTAAGTTCGAACTCCATAAAATAGGAAAAGTGAATTCGAATTCCTCTAAGCGTGCAAAGAATTGAATGTTTTCAAGAAGTTCACAGTTAGATGTAATAATCTCTAAGTTATCCTAGCTCCAAACTGACAGGTAGACTTGTAAAACAAACGCTAAGCCAAACTAAACTCTATTGCAGCAGCTTTTTGAATGGATATAGGCTGAGTTGAAATAAATTTAATACAAGTAGAGTAAGAAGAATACCACAAGTAGCATGGCAACGTATCCATTCGTTGTAGTGCATTGTTACTGCTTTCGTGCTGGCATTTTTTAAGTGATCGTGGATTTGCTAGACGCTGTGAGAATCGAAACGCTTTTGCCTTCTCTATAGGCGACTGGCGGGATTAATACTAAATACGTGATTGAAATGTAGAGCCTTGCTAAAACTAACTGTTGCAACCATCGTCCTTACGCCTGCTAGTAAGGCATTCAGCGTAGTGACAAATGAAACCTTAAAAGAACTGAATTACGTTTCAAAACCCTCGTACGTAGAGGCGTTTATTTTTGACGTATCGCAATACGGCACCTAACAGGCATATAGCGGTGTATGCAGGACTGCGTTATTCCCATGTTCTAACAAGCCCTACTTCAAACGCCATTCTCTCTGGATAATTGAAATTCAACTTCACCTTGTCGCTTCTATCTCAGTTCCCGTAACTATCGCCATTCGCCATAGTGACCGCTATTGTACACACAAGCCTAAACATCTTGCGCAGACGTTCCTCCCTATCATCAAACCCTAGATAACACTGTGACACGCAGTTGAGCAGTCGAATAGCGAATTTCATTTTTCCGGCACCGAGAAGCTTTTCACCGCCAATGTCGGTGCACCACGATATTTCAGGCAACGACTCGCTTCCCACCTCTCGTCATGTATCGCCAAGATCAACACGAGATGTGTGCTTGTTCCTTGCACCGTCAACACAGTTCGTCGGGGGTCCGACTCGCGAAGTTGCGTGTGTGTGTGTGTGTGTATCTATCTATCCATGTATCTATCTACTGGCGTGTGTGTACGTGGCGTTTCCGACATACACATTCGATTACGGTTAACATAATCAATTGTCGTCATTATAGTAAATACCGCCTGGTCGTATTGCACAGCACTTTATTAAGCAGCACCGTCAAACAGTCGAAGGAGGAGCTCTGGGGGGGCTCTACTATAGTATCTTCAAGTCAATCGGATGCCACCTGGCAATGCCGTTACGCCTTTTGACCTTTCAATGTCATGCTTCGATAGGGGAGGGATTCAAGCGCCAACAACGCGCTACAAGGGAAAAGGACCCAACGAGGGGGCCTGGTAGCGGGAGAACCTAACGGCCTGAACGTAGTGAAAACGAGCCATGACGCTATGACAATGATGGTGTTGATGAGACGTCTTTATCTTCTTCGCCTCTTCCGTTCATCCGTAAAAAAAGTTACCGTTACCATCGCGGCGATAGCTCTGGCGTTGCGAGAGACTGTAGACCGCCACCTGCCCTCCCTTCCCGTAATTCTTCTTTTCGAGGACTCATCACGATTTGATGATCACAGAGTGGAAAACGTATAGAAAGCGAGCGAACAAATTATCGACTTACACTACTCATGTCCTACTACCGTGCATAGGCTACGGGGTGCTTTTGCGGGGCGTCGTTTCTCGACGGTCCGCACGATAGGGGACGGATGAAGTATCATCTTCCGGCGCTTTGTGATTTCGACGACACTTTTTTATTCGTTCACCATGTGCCTACCATGTGTAAAACGGTGCGCGCATCCGTTCCCGGCTAGAGTCGTGCGCTCGGTGTACAGCAGTCGTTTGTGAACAGCCGAATTTCCACTTAACCGAGCAATGTCCTTTACGACGATTCAGTTCATGAAACATATTCAAGGCGTAATTGTAATGAATAGATTTTAGCTAATGCTTGTTCGTTTCAGTCAGTTCTAAATTCGTTACATGTCAGTAGGGCGCCAAATTTTTGCCAAAGCAATACCGACGTGCACATCAATAATAATGCAGGACGTTGAGGTGATCGGAGTCATATGAACAGACAGAGGAATCGTTGAGGTCGATCGATGAAGTTGAATGAATAGATTGAAGATATGTGTGACCGTTCTTTTCTCTTCTAGGATTACACTTCATCCGCATAACTGGCAGCCAGTATTTTCTCACGAATGAACTTGCTTGATCATGTTGCCTGATCATGTGTGAGATCAGAGGAGATCATATGATGGGCGAATATGATCGAAGATCAGACGGGAGATTTTTTGGTCATTTTCAGACTCAGAAACCGTCAAACGTTGAAGTCATCAAACCGAACGAATTACTCATGACATTGACGAATAAGATGTCCATCACCTCATTCGAAAAACCTTCAGAGCTCTCGAGCGCTGAAGCACGCTTATAGTAAATGTTTGTTTTTGGCACCTATGTTGTGTCGCCACATTGGCCGGTTCCAGAATTTGATGTTACATCGCCTGGGTGCCGACATGCACCCGATGTGGCTGAACTAATGCTGTGAATCACTCACAAAAAACGAGTCGTCTGTATCGTCAATGCTCGAAACGTCCTCAACGTGAATTAGGGGTTAGGACTACCCAACGCGCACATAGCACCCCTTTCAAAAAACGTATCAAGGGGTTCTGTAGTGATATTCATTCTTTCCGCATCTGTCAGCGTGCTACACATAATAATGTAAGATTTTTTCACTAATTGTGATGTTTTCATTCATTTCATGGGTAAACATCGGCTCTAAACACTAACAATCAAATTATTATTATACTTATTCATTCGTGATTTTGAGAACTGTTTCTGGACATTTATACGAAACAACTATTTTTCATCATGTCAGCCTGTTGTTGTTGCCCGAGTAGAGAACTCGACTCCCTGGCAATGTCCAACCGGACTAAGCCTTCTGCTTTCCAAAGATCGCAAGTATCGTATATCAATTTCGTTTTATAATGTGTTTACAGCCGCCCCCCCCTGCGAGCTAAAATGGGCCCTTCGAGCCTAAAATGTTTTTCGACCTAGCACTGCTATTGTATCTATTTTACGCTTTCATCCTGTCCCTAAGTCATTTTTTGTCCGCTTCGTATGAATCATCCAGGAGGCCGTATGAAATCAAATTTCAGATTTAAGACGAGCTTTAGACGAAACGTGGTTTTTTCTCACCGCAACCCCTGACATCTGCTCGGTGTGCGTGCATACGCTCACTCATACCGGAACGATTGCCGCTGCCTTGAGCTGTGCCGCACGCAGGTAGCGTCCAGCTGTTCAAACCATCCGAAGAAAGCAGCAAATTCTCGATAGATGTAGCCATCGTGAACTTCACTCTGCAGCAGCGCTTCTGCTCTAACACGTCAACGAGGTGGTAGGTAGCAACTCTTCGCTGATAAATAAACGACGCCCCGTTTCCATAAATATTACCCCAATTGCAATGCAGTATAATACAATAATAATACAATCCTCAGCCGCCACTGGAGGGCCTCAGTCACTTCCGTCCGTCCAATCTAAGGGTGCGGCAATCAGGCTGTGCACTTTTTGGCCAAATCGCCTCCGGCACAGGCAATTGCCGCTAGCCAGATAGTTGCCACTGCGGAAAGGGGAGGAAGAAAATGTGTCCGAGTTCTGGCTCTCGAGGTCGGTCAGAGAACCCCCGCCGTTGTCCACGACCGGGACCAGCGCAGTTCGACGATCTCTCTCTCTCTCTCTCTCTCTCCCTCTCTCCCTAACTCTCTCTCAATCTCTCTCGGTACCACTAGGCTTGATAGTGCCCGGGATAGGTCTTGGCTTGACGCCTGGCAAGCAGACGGCCATACGTGGATCATCGTCGTCGTCGACCGTTCAACAACCGAAGACCTATCGAGTATCGACAGAAAAAGAAGGAAACTATTATCCATGCGAAGTGTGTGTATCGCAGGTCGTGCTCTACAGAGAACCGCACCGAACTCTTAACAGCCGGGACCGCGACCGTAAGAGGAGGAGGAGGAGGAGGAGGCGGCCGTCGGTTGTACGTTTCCTCTCGTTGATAGGTTAGCCCGGCTCGACGCAGGTTGTTCTGTAAGTCGGTCGGCGAACGAAGCGGAGCGACAGCGGTGCTGGCCGGCCGAAGGTGGCAAGAGCGAGCCAGCGGGAAACGAGGGGGAGTCTTGCTAAATATGAGCCCCCTAGCGTACCTGAACGAAGCAGGCCATTTGGCCGCCGGCCAGGCTAGGCTAGGGTTAGCCGAACAGCGGCTCACTCTACAGAGCGTTGCGCTGGGGTCGTGGCGCTTGAACGGTTGCGCACGCTGAGACGTGTTCGACTGAGAGTGCTACTACTCAGAAGAGTGGTTTTTGGGGAAGAAGGCGCGGGGGGAGGGGGGCAAATGAAAGGGCAAGTGGACAACATACGCCCTCACTACTGCAATGACTCAGGAGAATTAGGGGTTGTGGTGGGCGAACGACTGTGTGTAGTCGCTGGGCAAGTGAGCTGCAGTTGCAACTCATGCACCTAAATCCGCCCAAGATGGCGGAATGGGATGGGATGAGATCCCAGCGCAGGCCCCGTTCCCGGTTTCACTTAATTCCCCAGCTCCCATTCCCTGCGCTAGCCTCTCTCTCTCTCTCTCTCTCGCACTCTCTCGGAATCGCGTGCAATGACCCGCCTGGGGATGGCACGAAAGCAGACTCGCAGGCTAGCGGTAAAACATTCACACAGTCGCAGTCACGTCCTCTACAGGTCCTGCTAGGGCCTAGACAGTTCGAGCCTTTGTCGCCGCGGGTGCTGTCGATGCACTCATCGCCGCCGTGCCACACCGTTCGTGCCACATTACCCGGACGACAAACGTCGACCGGATGAGTAACTGGACAGTCTCTCGGCAGCTGCGTCAGGACGCGGGCCGAGACAGACGGCCAGACATGTATCGGGAACTTATCGGGTGGCTAGAAAGAGTGTGACGTTCTTTCTCCAGCTTTATTTACTTGGCTCGCTTCGATCACGATAGCAGGGCCAAGAACGAGAATAACGAGACACCGACGCTAGACAACTCCAGAGACTGCGGTTGCGGCAGAAGGGACTCGCATCAACAGCGCTAATATCAGCGCGGAGCCTTCACGCGCTTAATGGGGTCTGATCTTCGGGGAACGTAAGAAAAATGGAAGACTGTAGGAGACACGTTGATGGCCAGCAAGAAGTCGGACTGGAGTAGGCGAGCAGAGAGCAAAATCAGGACGAATTTGTTCGACAGCCTCTACCACAACAGCGGTCACGCAAGGAGAGAGACGCCGCAAAACAGGACTCGACGCTTAGCCATGAACGGATGACAGCGAGAGCAAAGCCGCTGCATAGCCAGCGACCAGTGACAACGACCGCGTTGACAGCCAAAGAGAAGAAGCAGAGTCAAATATACGGACGGCGACAAGGGAGAGAGAGAGTAAGTGAGAGAGAGAGAGAGGAAGACCGCGAGAAGAGAGAGAAGTTTTAACGGGCACGGGTGAAGACGAGGAGCAGAAGGGCGAAACTTCTTGAATAATGCCCAGCGCTCATCTGATATTAAGGCGAGTAACGGAGAATCGGCTTGGCAGGAGCACCACTCACCTCGAATTGTCAGTGCGGTAATCAGCCTCGGGCACAGCGAAAACGATGCAGGAGGGTGAAAAAGAGGTATTGCGAGTGAGAAATTATCTGGCTGGCTATCGAGATTATCTCTGATCTTCGCCGAAAATTCGCCTGAAGTCTAATAATAGCACCTACTCGTGTTATTAATTAGTGTGACGTTATTTTTGCTTCGATTACACTAGATCATAATTACCCCATTGGATTTGAGGTCAGCAGAGTTCATACTGATGTTTCGCTGCATTGCATCCGGCTCTTAAATTGCTGCCACACATATTTTACTCAGTTCTCCTCGTAATTACGGAAAATCGGAAGACGTTTCGAAAAAATGTAGAACTGGCATTTACCGATCGGGCCAGGTCAAGGGCGGATAACCTTAGCCTGCAGGTAAAATGCAACGTGACGTGATTGGAATATACGAAGATGAAGACAAGCATAGTTTCGAAGCGACGATTATGGCGTATTCGAACAACATCGTTCGTAAACAAAGCGAGTTGTGACGAACTGTACCTATTATTCGAAATCATGGCATTAAACAATTTCACCAGGCTTGATTAGCTTAGCAGCTAGAAGAAGAGCTGTAAATATTTGACATCCTCTCAAGTTCCGATCGGAATAGACGTACTATTTAGGCACTTCCAGGACGACAAAGGCGAATCGAGTACATGCTTCCTCGTACCTAGACTCTGTACAGCGGTAGTTTTCAAACGAGTCAGGGGGAAGAAGACAGTCCCTCAGGAGGAATAACGACATTGCGAAAACATTTCGTGGTAAATACAGACTTTCACCACGAACAAGTGGCACGAAGAAGTCTCAAGAAGACGTAGGTCGTCGACGTGTTAGGATAGGATTTGACCATCTAGGCATGCGCAGCGAGCAGGAGACCCTTGTGGAGTACAACTGGACCACGCGAATCAGGTTGAGGGCAGCGTGGGCAACCACGTAGAGTCACGTAGAACCACGTAGAATCACGTAAAGTCACGTAGAACCACGTAGAGTTCACGTAGAACCACGTAGAGTCACCGGGTCTTAATGGCATAAAAAGACCCGATTTAACTCAGGTCTTTTTATGCTCTACAGCCACTGACCAGTCACGAGATTCGCGTAGATTGAACTGAGGCAATATACTTGTATTAATAAAATGCCTCAATTCGAATAAAAATTTTGCTCTAGGTCATTTGCAACTGCGCTGCTACATTCAACAAGCGGAATCGAGGGTTCTGGAAAAGTCACCGAATGTCTCGAGTAGTACGTAAGCTTCCTTTTAGTGACTGGGTTAATTTTAAACGGCACTAAAGCACAATCGGTTGTGCACAGAGCAATCGTGTCCTGGCTTTGTTTGCGTTTGCTTGCCAGAAATACGCCACGGCGGAACAACAAATATGATTGCTTAATTCTACCGAACAATGGCGTCAATACAAAGGTCAGTGATACTAAAGGAGGTAACGGGTGGTGGATTGAGAAGAGAAAAACGTACGTTTTTTGGAAAATTTCCCCATTTGCTGCAAATATATTTTCGCAAGCGTGTTGTTGCTGCTGCTGCTGCTGCTGTTGTTGTATCCAAATGCCATTTAACACCATCAGCAGCAGCAGCAGCACAGTTTTAACAACATTAGAAAACAAGCTGCTCTGCGTTTCAGCCAGCTGTGTCTCTATAGCTCAAAGGGGTCACGCCCGGACACGACGATTCATGCCACACAGTGAAATCTCCGTTTTGCCCTTGTTGGCTACGGTTTACAGCCAACGAAGGGTTTCGCTTCTCTTCGGTTTCTTTCCTTAGCAGCATTTGCCTCGTGTTACGCGCGCGGTTCAGGTAATCGTCGTGTCATCATCGGGCGCGCGTGCGAAGAGAGCACATTATGCCCCGTAATTTTGCCTGCACATAAATAAATAAGATGCTAGCCCACGAACATCGATAGTTTCTAGCAATTTTTGCACATACGTCGTGTACATTCTAGCGAGCGTAAACGACCCCTGCTGAATACGACTCGATAGATGTTATGCTTCGAACATTTATCGCTAGAAGAAAATGAACGGCATAATGTTGACAAAAACGAAAGATGGTAAGCGTAGGTTTCGTAATAAAACGCTGGCGTGCCTCACGCGCGACAGGAAGGCGCTGAAAACGCTCAAAAACTCGTTGTTTAAAAGTCATGTTGAGTCAAAAGATGAGACTAGATAGGGACGCGGCAGTAGACCGAATCAAACCGAACGTCGCGTATTGCCTCTCCCTCGATTCCCAACGACGTCTTCCGCGTGGGGTTCGGACCCCCCCACATCTGTGCGTCCACTCCTTCGTCCCCTACCCATTAACCGCTGTCCGTGTACGCGCTGTTCGACGGTTGTATCGTGACACGATATCACTACGAAAACACTCAAGCGCCCGACCGACCGATCGACGACACGTCGAACCTCCGAAATTTCCGTGCCAACGTAGACAAGCGATTATATTCGTGTGATGTCGTGACGTTTACGGCAATATCAGGATCAAAGTTCATGTAGTCGTTGCAATTGAAAAAAGAAGCAGCGGATATATATATGCTAAAGCTGAAGAGGAAGTATCGTCGTCGTCGTCGTCGTCGTCTCGGTGAGTTAGTCGCCGCTGTTTGTGGTAGTCGCTCCTCCGTTCTTTTTTTGCTTCATCTTCTGCATCGTGCGATGGTGGCGACGGGCAGCGCGTCAAGTACGGCTGATGCACATTTTGGCGTCGATAGCGGTATTTCGGTTCATAGGATGGTAGTTTCGTAGTCGGAACTGGTCGCTAGCCACCCTTCCCCATGGCATTCACCCGTACCTCCAGCCTCTCGACGCGTCGGTTAAGAACCACGTCGGTGGTAGTCGTTGTGCCGCATGAAACAAACATTCGACTTGGAAGGCAGGGCGTCTGTTTGGGAGCGTACACAACACCGGTTCGTAATGAAGCCCCGCTTCTATGACGCTTACGCAGACACAGCGACATGATAGTAGTCGAGCTGTGAATGGTAATGCCGTCGGCGTGATAGATGATTCATGTGCCCAGCTACGTCTAAGGATGTCAGTAACGACTGTAGTGAAAACAGTTATGTCATCATAGTGAGCCGTCTCAAAAAATATTAACAACAACACCGCCACCGCCACCAACAAGAACAACGACAAGGGCGGCGACAAGGGCGGCGACAAGGGCGGCGACAAGGGCGGCGACAAGGGCGGCGACAAGGGCAGTGACAAGGGTGGCGACAAGGGCGGCGACAAGGGCAGTGACAAGGG
>MNPL01020867.1:12203-28062 GCA_002081605.1 Tropilaelaps mercedesae
CATTATCACTGCCATGATTCTTCACAATTTTGTTTCTTACTAGTTTCCTCAATAAAGCTAGCTCTTGCAATAGATGATGGAGTTGCCAATCATGCAGATTATTGATTTTTTTTAATTTAGCAACGTTTAGTGTGCAGATATCGCAAATTCATAGTCTATTGTTCCGGATCCCACATAATTTATTGAAAAACATGAGCTATGAACTGACTGATACATCAATAAATTTTATCTGCGGTACAGCTCACTGAAAGACGGGAGGGACCTTCCACCACTTTTGCTTCAATAATAAGATTTAAGCAAAACCTAACTTGGCATATATGAATCTACCCTTGCTACCGAAGGTCAATTCAAGTTATAATACATCATTCCTAAGACCGCGATGGCGGCCGTCTAAAACACCTTGTGAACGAAGAGCCATCTCATTATCTTGATGACCATTTCCTTTAAAAAATAATAGAGCAATAGAGTACTGATCGAAACGCCTGAAATTCACAAGATTGTCGTTGGATCTTTATTGGAAAACACGAACAGCTGTTATTCTGAACATAACCAGCACCATACGATTAGAATAGAATCAGAAAAGATCAAATACGTACAGATTCTCGCCAGTCATTTTGTCGATTATGAAGCACTCGGTATTTACTGCTATTTGTCCTTTGAGTTAGTCGAGACCAGTACTTTACTCCCACGCTAAAATTTTGAATCGCTTTTTTGACCTTAAGTAAAAGCCTGTCAGCTGCGCAGGTTTATTCCTGACCTCTAGCGAACTGTCATACACTCATATTTATTCTACTGTTACTGTCTACTGTTATCAAACGAAAAAGCTTGATTGCTCGTCCATAAAGTGCCTGCACATTACTGTGACGTGGCTCCCCTTCGCATCTTCAGTTTGATCCAAAAGCATACAACATCCATCCTGATCTGAGATTTTAGCACGTCTCCACAATTCTTTCTTCATGACATTTCCTGTACCGACTTTTGAATGAATGCTTAGTTCGCGATTAGTTAATACAACATAACGGCTTTTTGTGCCAATATCTTTTGTTGCCATTGGTTTGGTCTTGCGTTGACCTTAGGATTCGACCCAAGCAGTCTCGGTTTTCAACCTAAGCATTTGACTCAAGGCCGTACTACACATGACGAACTGTAAAAGACAAACGGCAATATAAGCATCTCGCTTTTAATTATTAGGTAACGACAATTTAGCAGATCACACACTCGAGGCTGTACACAGCGCATGAAAACCAGAATATATTTGGCATGTTATATTTTTCATCGCACTGTGATTCCAGCTGTGTTCATTGTACACGAGCCTTCTACAGCTCATTTAATGGGTCAGGAAAACGACACTCCGACGAAACGTCGTCGGCTTCAGGCCTATTGGCATACTCATTGTTTTGTCTCCTATTCACCTGACTTCAGTAGCAGGCTGAAAACAAACTGCTAGAGTTACCGACTATGCTACGTACTATTTACAATTGGTACAACACAGCCTGACGCTACCGCTTTTGCGAGTCATCAAATTCCACGGGCCACTGCGCCACGGCGTCGGAAACAGTAACTACCAATCACATCTGCGGGCTCAGCAAAGCGCGGTAGTCATTAACGGCCCTGCATATATCACCTTAAAGCTAGAAGTCACTGTTACAAGTAAAACTACTTAGGTATATCGATCTGCTGCCGGTGGTTAACCGCTAGAAGTCTATACCGCTGGCCACGTTGACCCTGCCACTGACCGCACTGTCCAACTATTTCAACTTCATTACACTTCTGTTGAAGTACGTTGTTGTCAATATCCAATTTGCTCTGCGTCCGCCCAAATGGCGTTCTCCACCCCGTGTTGAAGTATTGTCCGACCCATGTGTCGCCAGCCGACGACGGTGGCGCAGGCAAAGTGGAAATGGCGTTAAGCCGGCGTAGTGTTCGTGGCTCTGGTGCACCACAATTATGCCACAATTTGTGTGGCAACACAGCATCGTCGCTCAGTGATGTGCGCGACTCAGACGTCCACAAGCATGCCGATCTAGTCAGTGACGCGTGCGAAAAAGCGAAAGTGGTCACTATTTTTGCGGCGCTAGTACAATAGACCGGATTGATAGACGGTCGCCAAATAGCTGACCCGACTTGGCACTGTCTACCGTTCAGCGTAGTTACTATATCAATCATGGCCACCCTGTGCCGAACAGTTGTTGGTCAACGGTCCAAACTGGTGGTCTGAGCGTCAGGGCTGGATAGAAAACGAACGGGCGATAGCCGAGCCAGCAAACAAAGCACGGTGAAATGAATGTCAAAGAGAAACGCACTCAAGGCATAAGGTATTCAATAACGGCGCTTTTTTCATGGACGTTGCCCCCCCTCTTCCTCCTTGGTGCTGATCATGGCTGTTAGTGCCAGCAATGCGTACCCGCGGTGAAACTAACAAATCCTAACTAGACAAACACTTTTGTAACAGATAAGGCAGCAATCTGAGCGGACGCTGTGTAGGAAGGGACTAATCGGGGACTAATTAAAAGCAAAAATCCATTACGATTTTTCATTTAGGTAATTGAATCATCTACCTCTGATGCCTGTTGCTGATCTGTTGTTTACCAATCATGTAGAAACATTATGCGAGAAATTGTTCTGAAGTTTTAAGAGATATCAGTTGTCAAAACGCGCAAATGTCATACTTGAGAACGTACGTCAAACTCATTGACTTCTCGCAGGAAACGAACGCAATTCTGTAAAAGGCTAGTAAACTGCCCGGAGTTGTTAATGATCTGCCAAGACTCCTACTTGTGATCTCTAATGCTCTATCTACGTCGAGGAGTGTACGCAGTATAAAGAAATAGCGTCGTGTAAGATAGCGCGTCAACTAACTAAAAAACTTGCAAAATAACGTCTCCTTCTCTCTCGTCATTATTATTCATATTACAGAGGCAATCGATCCCTGACGACAAGTCATCCATCACCCAGTTCTCGCTTATCCAGGACGAGTTGGATGCAAAACTACGCGTCATTGTTGATAAACCCGTCGACCTTAAAAAAGATCAACCTCACGTCATTAACCTCAAGAGCCTCTACCAAAGCTGTGTAAACACGAGTTAGTATCTATTAGCCTATTTAGGGTTCATTTAAAAGTCTTCTCCGTCTTGCTTATAACATAGCACATTCTAGTGCCTCCATTTGGGTTTGTATGAAATTGCGGTTCTTGAGTTCTTTGATTGCTTTCCACGCCTTCGCACTCCGTAGAGGGTTGATTTGTAAAATAATTTTCTTTAATGCATGCTTTTCTCGGCTAAACGTATAAGTACGAGGTTTTTCCGTCTGTTAAGTAGGCTCTGTGATTATCTTATTACGTTTAAACACTACCGAGGCTGCCAGGCCGGACGACTGAAATGATTCACCATTATAAATCAGCCCTACATAGTTTCTATCAATAATCTAAATGTTTTTAATGATTTGGGTCGATTTCTGTTAAACCCAACTCATGAACACCTCTGTCACAAACATAACACAATACAGTGGAGATGAGATATATTACTAACTAAGCTAGTTTACTCGCTTGAATGCCCATGCCTTCGGCTTTCGTCCCTTTTCTACGTATAACCAATAATTACGTGAAATAGCTATTGCGTCTTGTAGTTTTACCAGCTTTTTAAGCCGTAAAGGCACTTTAATTTTCAAGAGTGATTAGGATAGACTCTTTGTGTACAACTTGACAACTGCGTACGTCCTGCTAATTGTTACACGCTTCGTTTCGTGCTTAGGCGTTTTGGACAAGTTAGGCGAGAAGCCTCTGCTGAAGGTTCTAAGGGATCTGGGAGGATGGCCCGTCGTCGAGGGCTCTAAATGGAAGGGCAACTCATCGTTCGATTGGCTGCAAACGATTGTTGAATTTCGAAAACTCGGTTACTCCCACGACATCATTTTCGACCTGAGCGTGATCCCCGATTTCCGTAACAACACGAAGCATCTCATCGACCTCGATCAGGCTACTCTCGGCCTGCCAGATCGTACCTACCTCCTCAAAGGTGTGTCGAACATCTGCAGACCGATGCCAAATGTAATATGCAGTGAGAGAATCGATACGATAACCTAGCTTGTGACAGCTCGGAATGACGTGACATCACCAATAATCTGGTGCATTCGCGTGTGCGTTGCCACCAGAAGAGATGTGTAAGTGCAATGTTTGGGTTCAAAACCACGTTGTTGCACATTTGCATTTATGAGGTCCGTCTGATAAATGCGAAACTGGTATCATGGACACTAGATTTTAACTGATACTCATCCTTGAAAAACTTAATTATAATGACCTGCCAAAGCAGCTCGATAGAAAAAAGTGGCGGTAGAAAAAGTAGCATATATATTGTTTTCTCTTAGTGAGCTTTTGTCTCTTTCTCTCTGCCTCGTTTGGATACTATTCAAAGTAGTGTTCATTAGAATGGGGATAAAATGCCAACAGCTATGAATTTTTCTCTAAATTATTGGTTATTTGGTGCGCATTATTCTTCAGGAATGTCAGACCCCGTTGTTAAAGCCTACTTCAAACTTATGATGGAGGCAGCTTCTTTACTGGGAGCTAAGGATAGCACGCAAATCAGGAAGGAACTCGAGGATGCTTTGAGTTTCGAAACATTGCTTGCTAACGTAAGTTTGGTCCCATCGACTTTTTAATATATGACATGCATATCGCAGATCCGCACGTAGTGCCATTTTGGAATCAGTTTGTTAATAATGTTTTCAATGTTGGGTTTAATGACATGAAGAGCGTAGCCTACATTGTATTAGTCCAAATTGTTCCATGTGGAAATAGTCAATTTTACGCGGGCTAAATCGTGTAATACTGTTTAATCCTTTTTCTCAAATTCACTGACATCTGAATTACTACTAATCAGGTTTTTACCCCCCAAGTAAACCAGAATTAAGAAACGAAAGTGTCGCAAAACTTATTATTAGTAAAAACGGGACTCAGTTTTTTTTATCATAGCTTCCTAATCACTAAATCGCCTATTTTTTTATTTAAGTGTGCTACAATTCGGTTATAAAATTTTAAGAGTCAATGATTCATCATTTTTCTGTAGGGTTCGTTTGAAGCAGCCAACTTATCCCGGCCTTGACTAATCAAGACAATAGACGTCTGACAAGGGCAAATCTAGGTTCTTTGTGGCTCGGGCCTCTAACGTTGACACCCATTGACAGTTTAGAACTATAATAACTATAGTAATTTCCAGTGCTAAATGCAACGATGTTATTGTGTTTAGCTACTGTATTTTTACTATTATACTTGGATATAGTTATTGAAGCAATGGAACTTTTTTGTTTTGCAAAAATCCGATACAGAGCCGGTAAAAATATGTTGAAACCAAATTAAATAGCTCTAACCTCTATACGTTAACTAACCACGAGGCACAACAGAAAAATAAATAGAATTCAAGCAGATAAACAAATATTTGCATACGCAAAAGATAATATAATCTATCGCGATCGTTAGTCGCTGCCTATTTAAGTTGAGCTTTCCTCAATGTACGTTTACGTTAGATGCGATGTTTCGGGCTAAGTCAGATGAGCCCTTTTTAATCACAATCTTGGTGTGAGTTTCCACGATTTGCTTTGTTTCTTTAAGCACAAAATGTCGTATTAGTTTTTACGTAATACAATTCTGGTGGCTTCACTAATCGTACATCTATAATAATTAAGACTTATGTTTTTCAGTCACGATTTTTGCAATTTCGAGACGTTCGTAATCATTTCGCTTGCACCAATGTATATACCATATACCTGGTAACCCATCTCTTACATTATGTTTTATGTATGTCGATGAGCCGTAAAAAACGAACGAGCTGCAACGAATAGACAGCAGCCACGGAAGTAATCTGCTTGTCCACCAAAATCAAATCATGCTGTATACATTGACTCCCCAAACAACCATTATATGTGGTGCACCTTTTTCACATTGTGATCATTCTTGGCAAAATTAACTGACAACACACAGACTGATCACATAATGAGAAAGGTGCACCCCAAAAACGTGCATCCTGCATTCATCACACCGCCAAACACCGATTAGACTGCACTTTTTTAATTTTTCGATCACTCTTGGCGACTAAACTAGCAAATAAAATACAGACTAAACAAATCATAAACATATTAACTATAGAATCCTCCGTTTGTATGTATTATTAGTATCATCTGATTTATATCAGATTTAACGCACAACATACCCTATGTTAATTAATTGTAGCGAAAAATCGAATCCAATACCTGATGCAATTATCCTGATACAACACATTGCAATATGCGTTTAGTTTACCCCAATAACTCTACTTTAATCGGCCAAATTGAATTCCGCGTTCATTGCCGAGGCTCCTTGGTCAGTTTCCTCAGCACTTCCTGTGAGCTACCTCTAGCGCCACTAAACATTCGGAACTAACACGCGCAACAATGGTGGCTTCACAAGCAGTTTAGTGGATCATTTATCCAATCTGCATAAAGTCAATAGATGTTTGTGAGTGCGGTTAAAATTTCCTTAACGTTTATGTATGTTTTCGGTCTTATGGAAAATAGTACCAAAATTATTGTTGTTACTCTATAGTTGTTTGCCTCTGCAGAATGTACTGTGTGAGATAGTTTTGTGATTTCCACGTCCAAAATTTACACATGTAAGTGCGGTTGAGATTTTTAGTTATTATTAGTTGTTAAAAAGCTGACATAATAACAAATTATTTTATTTACAACTGGCATCAAAGATAATTATTTTTGGTGTTTATATTTTCAAGCCAGGTTTCAAAATTATATAGAGACAAGTGTGTGCACCATTTATTACTCGGGTTTGAAATAATTTACGAAATATATTTACGAAAAAAAAGCACGGATCTGTTAGGTTTTGATGGTAAAAATGAGAGCACACATTTTGAGGGTTTTCAGATTTTTCCTCGACCAACGGCTTGAAACTTTTCTTTTTATGTAGTCTACTCTTATTTCAATGAAAGGAAAGATAAACGAAGTTGTTGTATCTGGGCTGGAAAAATACTCACTCGTACTTATGACGGATCTAACGCCGATTGTCCATTAATCATGTGAGAACTTTGCCTGACACCAAACAAAAAAACAGAATACTAAAGTAGTCATCATTCACGTTACACCAAATAAATCCATGTCTTTAAATAGGTTTTTAGAGAAAAACCGGAGTCGAATATCGCATACATTTGTCTTTATACAATTGAAGAAATTGACTCAAGAATATAAATGTCAACATATGGCAGTAATTCGTTATTATGTCATAACATAGGTTTTCCATGAATGAATCGAAAAAGCTCAACTCTAAGTGATTTTATGAATATTTGAGGTATTTCGCTACCTTTGAAACACCTGTATGTATGTAGTTAATCTCCCTTTCTTTCTGTCAGTCTAAAGCACTGCGAATGAATTAGAGAGAAATTAGACCAATCTTAAACTCAGAAGCTAAAAAACAGGCTTCTTGGAGCCTGACTAAATTGATATTGATTCACTCACTGACTTGGGACAGAATATCCAGATGAAATCTTTAATGATTGAAGATTTCTCACCACGTTTCAATAGAGTAATAGAATAATAGAAGCTCTTAAAGGTTTCTGAGTATAGACGCCGAGTACAATCATAATACCTGACCTTTCGATCTGGATCGAACTCTATACATTGTCTTCAAGTGATTTCGCTCTATCAAAATGTAAAAGTCATGAAGTTCAGAAAAAGTCAAAAGTGTCTCAAAGCCTGAAAATCTGGAAGATTCGAAAATGTTTCCATTTAGAAAAGATCTAGGCGTAAGAATTTATAACTGGCAGGGCGTACTTACAAGCCTCGCTTAGATAAATGCCTTGGAATGATTATACACCGCTTACATTAAAGTTGTTCTATTGTTTTTTTCAGTATTCTCTTCCCCGTGAGGAACGCCGCAATATATCAGCTCTCTACAACAAAATACCGCTTTTCGAACTGAAAAAGCTTGCGCCCACCATTGACTGGAATAAGTTCGTAAACTACAGAACACACAATTGGACTATAACGTGGACTAGGCGTGAATTCAAGCACAACTGGGCTAGTTTTGCAGCCTAAGAATTCTGATTTAATTAATAACATTCAAAATTGCTTCCATAATGCATGCTTATTTATTAGACTCAATTGATTGTTCAGATTAATTTGTTTTCAAATGGTACATTTGGCTCCGCAGTAACGTCTCACTGGAATAATTCTTCGTATCGTACTATGCTAAGGAAAATGTCTTCACCAACCAGCATATCTTTTCTACGCACCTATTATGCTATTGATTAACAATGCCTTGAATCACTACTGTGCGCGTTGTTGCTTGTGAACAGGTATTTCAACTCTTTGCTTGTCAACAACATTGGAGATGACGAGATGATAAATGTCGGCGTACCGAAATTCATCACCCAAGTCGCCGATTTGCTTCGAACCGCTGACAAGCGAACCCTCGCTAACTATATGGTACGCTGCAAAACCGCCGCCGGCTCGTTCGGCTTCGAAATTCGAGGTACACTCAACTATATATTAGGGAGAAACTGATTTTCAGACATGACTGCCTCTAAACTAGAAAGAGCAATGTAAGGCCGTTATGAATTGCCGTGAAGTTTACGTATTCATGATCGAACGTTCAAGCACGCAAAGGCTGATCTTAACACGCTATACAAATATACTGTACGGCGTTAGATCAAAATGGTTGGACCGTTTAAGGTAACTCATACGCGTTTCTGAGCTACTGAAACCAACTACGACATCTTCAGGGTGTGTATTTGATTGATATTGACAGTTTGCTCTAGTTAAACGGCGGGTATAGGAACAGTAGCGGGACTTTTTTGCAAAAACCGATTGGATGCATTCGTTTGTTTTGCTGCCCGGAAGTATGCCGGATTTAGACAATACAAGTACATAAAAATGCTAACCCCACGACCCCTGGTATCAAAATTTTAAGTACACGTTAAAATGTTCGAATGCAAAGGGTCGCACTAATTTCAACAAACAGTATTCACACAGTAAACCAATTGAACACTATATTCAATAATGCAATTGGTAAAAGAGGCCCACTGGCATACTGACAGGTGGCACCGTTGGGTGAAGCTTTCAATGCACGCTGTGTTATTTTTTACAATCAAATCGACACAGAAACTCTGTCAGAACGACTTCGAGGAATTACTGATTTGACAAAGAAAAACAAGCAGTGCAAAACACAAAGATAAAAAACAAGATTGTCGTAGCCGAAATATGTATCGACTCCGACAATATTTTTAAACGAACAATGATAATATTTTTATATTTTTTTTTAAATTTTATAATCATAATAATATATTTCTATAACGACAATACATATATATATACATATATTTGTAATGAGCGAATCTGTCAACGTCAAGACTCCTGATGCGTAAAGAAGCTGTGTTATGGTAGACTGTTTCGTTTCTGTGAAGTGCTAAGATTGCCTAGTGCGTTTGCGCTTTCTTGCGTAACCGGTAAAACGATTCTCGTTTACATGCAGTATATAGTTGAAGCCAGCATCTGGTACTTTGTGACTAACGACTTCGTTGAAATTATTTTCTCCTTAGTGTGTTACGAGGTGTTATCAGAATAAAAAAAAAAGATAGTAGCAAGCCCTGTGTACCTATTGTTCAAGTCATATTGTTTTATTGTTGGTTCTTTCATTACACTCTATACTATGTAGACAGTAGTGCAATGTCCGGCTTTGTATCTACCAATCATCTAACTGATATAGATGGGGGCATTGAATGCTAAATTGCTGAAACCATTTATTCGCATTGCTTGCCACCGCCAGTGAGATCAACCTTTATTTTCGAAGCCTTGGATTTTACGTACAGCAGGGTTTGCAATACAAGAAATTGTTTGAGAAATGTTTGGTTTTTACGCTATTCTTTCTCACTTGGTCAGCCGTAAAGGCTGGCAGTTTTTAGTCCAGCTAGAATTTTATATTTGCGTTATATGTGATTTTTTGAAAGTAGTTTCTAATTATCCTAGTATTCTTAATGCTTTCCAGATGTGGCGCGTGGTCTTACAATCGTATGCAACGCTGGGCAAAGCCTGGCGGGATCAACTACACGACTTCAATTCTGTTCTTACCGGAAAGGTAATCTTTAGGTAAACACTGAAGGAGGTGAGACTTAAAAATAATGCGAGTCCTCTGGCTCTTTGATATAATGGGCACGAACTATATTGGTCTGAATATACTGAGGTGCTATACATTCGGTGCTATTATAGTAGAACTGTTATTTAGCAGATTATAAATTCTCAGTCGTAGAAGCTTTTGCAGAACCACATTGATAGTTGCGCTCCATCTATAGTTGTTTTTGCTCGAACTTAGTTAAATTCAAGACAAAAATGTTAAATTTTTTATTCAACTTTTATATAATGACTTTTGTCAACTTTTATATAATCCATTGTGTATATAAGACATCCCCCTTTTTGTTAAAAGTAGTCATTTTTAGTGTCCCATTTTAGATTTTAAGTTGCTAAGATGCTATCGATTACCTTCACGGTGGAGTTAATCCTCATTCTACAACTTCGTTCTTAGCAAACACCAACGTTGTCCCCATAACGTTTAGATATCAGGGGACTACTTTCTTATCTAACCATAAATATTGTGATATATCTTTCAGAGGTTGAATTTAACTGATACTTGTTAATATCAGTATAAGACACTTTATTTAACATGTCTTAGTTAATTTATCACTAGCGGTTTCTCTACATCGTTTAGACTCGTGAGAATCCTCGTTGGGAGCAGTGTATGACCTCTTTGACAGGATCACTTGGCCTTTCGCTCTCGAACCTCTATGTGAAAAATTTTTTCAACGAAGACTCTAAGGATCATGCGCTCTCAATGGTCAAATACATCACCAACGAGTTCCTCAACATCATAAAGGTTCGCAAACTTTTATTGATAATATTAAAAGAGAAATACAAACATTTACATAAGAAACTTTTGTCGTCTACACTTCTAAAGAGCAGAACATTTTGTATAGGAAATTTAACTTTTATAACTTTTATATCGAAATAGTATGTATTTAAATATACCCCGCTTTTGCACATGTATTTATGGAGTTCATCTTGCGAAACGTAATACCGCAACCGTGATATGTTAATTGATGGTCAGTTCTGCGGACTCCCTTATTAAAATAAGCATTAAAATACGGATAGGAGAGCGTCATTTATTCGCGCTCTGGAATTCATACGTTGACGTTACAGGAAGTTGACTGGATGGACAGTGCAACGCGTAAGCGCGCAAAGGATAAAGCAGAAGCGATCGTACCTTACATAGGTTAGTCGACGTACCTTTAACGTGGTGTTGTAGTATTCAATACGTGTGGCGTATTAACTCAACTAGGTTTACCTGTAAGAAATACATGAAACGGTTTGCATATATATCAATTCCAAGTTCAATTTAGGCTAAGGTAAAAATATAAAAGTTATTTTCTGTTTGATACGATAAATCGGTTGTATTTGGAATAAGTTTTTAACGTGTCTAGTACACCTCGAGGCACAAGTAAGAACCTTAAGTAAACCTTTAATGAATTTTTGCGGTTTAATAATTACTTTTATCTTCTGGGTTAGAATCTCCACTGACAACGCACTTCTCAATTATCTTAATAATCAAAATAAAGCGGCGTCTTATGTTATTTTTTTATGATATGTATGTTCATGTCCCACACGGCGATAGACACTTCTCAACGAGGATTAGCTTATGTGACTCGACTATGTGACTGGAACCGAGTCCGTGTGTGGCTTATTTATGGATATAACCGTTTAAATATAATAAATTCACATAGATCGTTTGAATAACTCACTAAATGTAAAGCTTTGCTTTAAAGATTCTTGTACTAAAAAACCCTTTCAGGCTATCCGACAGAGCTGATGAACGATACACTGCTTACAAATCACTATAAGAACGTTTCAATGAAGCCCGATGAATACTTCATGAACGTTATGCAACTTAGAAGATGGTCTACGGACTATTCGTTTGGACAATTGCGAAAGCCGCATATTAAGGTACAATCTTGCACACATAGGTTGATCAACTTATAGATCTCAAAAGAGAAACTTTGAACAATTGTATAATTGCATCTAACGCCCTTGTATGTACAATATACGGTTCACGACAGCATTGATGAATTACAACGACACCATTATATACAATTTAGATCATAACAACGATATAACCTGTAATAAATATCTATTTACAGAACAGCTAGGTCGCCTAATAGACAGTGGCACATGTAGATCATTTTTCTACAGAAATCAATGGTTCTTTATTATTATACTTTGTCACTTGTATCCGTGTCTTAGAAGAGAGTAAGCCATGATGTCCTATATATTCATCGTTTACGTCCATAATGCGCTATGAGCCTTTCTCTATCAGTAAAAGCTATTTCTTCTTCAACAATTAGGGCGAGAGTAACGCACTTGTTATTAACCGGATATCATGATAACTCTCATAGTCTTTACGAAATAATAGTACTCACGGTGCTAACGTTTTGAGTACTAAGTTTGTACGTGTGTATTCAATGATCCCAGGGTGAGTGGAAGAAGCATGCCCAGGTGGCAGTGGTAAACGCGTTTTACAATTCGCTCGAAAACTGCATTGAGTTCCCAGCGGGTATCCTTCAGGGAGCGTTCTTCTCGAAAGACAGGCCCAACTACCTCAACTTTGGAGCAATAGGCTTTGTTATCGGCCACGAAATTACTCATGGATTCGACGACCGAGGAAGACAGTTTGACAAAGTAACTTTTCTTCTTCGTTTAAACAATAAAAAATCTTGTAAAATGGCTCTAGCCGAAATGGCCTGTGGACCTACGCTGTACATTGTAGGGCATGTTTTGACAATACGAATCTTAATATAAGCCTAGAAAGCTTTATGAGTCTTAGATCTTGCCCGCACCAGGAATCCTTTTGTCGGCCTTTGTCGTCCATTAATGTGGCAGTTGATGAAGATCTCGATTAGAACTTCGATCTTTTGACGTGAAATAAGAGCACAGAATGGGATTCAGTGGTTTATTTATACGGAAGCTTCAATGTGGGATAACTGGCTTAAGACAATCACCTTGTAGAATGTATACACTTTTTAAAAATTCTGTTTTATTCATTTGGGACAATAGATTCGTCCATTTTCGTAATTTTCTATTTCCGCACCATTGTAGTTTCCCTTGTGGCGGTAGGCCACTGGTGGGCATTTCCGCGCGATATCTGGAAAAGAGAGCTGCCTTGAAATAAAGCTGATTCTGGACTTTCAGGATGGCAACAATAAAAACTGGTGGGAGCATGAAACTGACGAGAATTTCAAAGGTAGAGCTCAATGTATTATTCATCAGTACGGCAATTACACCGTTCCAGAGATTAATATGCCTGTGAATGGAATTAATACACAAGGCGAGAATATTGCCGATAATGGGGGCATTAAGGAGGCCTTCCGGGTAAGTAGATATCGTTGAATCGAAGATGTCTTTACTACTTTGCTTTAAAGGAGCTCTATAAACCTAAATTATAAAGTTAAAAAACTTAGGAATGTCGAATGTTATTAGTGTATTAACTGACACGTACTGTACCTATAGAAAATATTTCTGACAATGATTTGAAGGTTTCATGTTTGTATCTTTTGATGATTTTTAGGCGTATCAGCAGTGGGTGAAGGACAATGGCCCAGAAGGTGCTCTCCCGGGCTTGAATTACACTCCTGACCAGCTTTTCTGGATCTCTGCGGCGAATGTCTGGTGCGGCAAGTACCGACCCGAAGTCATGCGTCTGCGGTAAATAATTTCTGATGACTGTCATTACCAAAAAATATATAAGTAACGGCTAAGTTTCACTAGATCCTTTTTTTGTAATTCCCAACCAATTCTTTAACAATAAATCAATAACTGCGTAATGCAATTTGGTTCACGTTGTTTTTATCGTATTCCGCTTTTTAACAGTAAACCCTACTAAAGCTGTTATGCCAATTTGAGTACCTGCATACTTGCACGTATAATTTTGTAACCCATTCGAGCTTTGAATGTTTTACTACTTTGTCTGCTTCATGTCGTCTAAACAGCTACGTCATAGGCGCCACCGCTCGTACAGCGTGTTCGTAATTTTTCACGTCAAAATAGTACGTTTCACAACTATTTGTATATCTGTATAATCTATAATGTATAATCTATATGCTTCCCTTCAGTACGATCTCCGGCTCGCACAGTCCTGCGCCCTATCGCGTTATTGGACCGATGTCCAACACTATTGAATTCGCCGAACAATTCAATTGTCCCGTCGGATCACCAATGAATCCGAAACATAAATGCACTGTCTGGTAAATGAAACTTACGAACGACTCAGAGGACACCATCGAAGTATCAAAGGACAATAATGGACTGTGCGACAAAACGCAGAAAAAGACAAAAGGACTATCGAGAAATATAACTAGTCCATCAACAATGCAACCGACGTTGGCTCTCTAGCCATCTCGTCAATAGAATTTTTCAATTGGGAAAAATCTGCGATGTCGGAACTTTGACAGAGGTCGGACTATCTAGAAAAGCTGGGCCTGAAAAAGAGATTAAAAAAGTTAGATTTCTAATCTCGTCAGAAAATATGACCTACTCTAAATAATGTAATACAATAATAAAGAACAATTATAGCTATAACCAGGGTAGAACGGCTGTCAACAGGCACGGTAGTGTATTTCACCGTATTGTAGATAAAATGTTGGAATAGATGTGTGTAGTTAAATAACGGATCAATTATCAGCCGAATTATAAATTCGTAATAAAAATGTAATATTTTTGTCCATGAAGGCGACAACGAATAATATTAATTACAATCAAATAAACATTATAACAAAACCCTCGAATGACATCGTAGTTGCGATGTAGCTGTGGTGGCAGGTTCTATTCTCAACGTATTTGTTAAGTCGTTGTCTCTCTTTCACATATGGCTTTATCGCTGCATAACGTTTTTTGCTTGTATCATGTTATCTTACCTTGAAAAAAATATACAGACAATGAAAGAAATAGAGAGAAAATGTCTTTTATGTCATATTGCTTGGATCAGAAGGCTCTCGTTCTGGTCTTTAAATTTGTTTAGCACCACGTACCGGTATATCTATATAGAGAAATAAGACAATGGCAGAAAGAAGAGTAGCCTCGAGGATATGACCAAATGCCTTGAGTGTTATCGATGACATATATTTAGAGACAATATATATCTAGAGAGGGGGAGAGAGCGAGAGAGAGAAGGACAAGAACGTGGGGCGTGGCCGACGTTGAGTGCACACTTATTACGCCGTCGCACCTGCCGTCTCCGTCTGTTTCGTAGCGGAGCTGTGTGACGTTTTAGCAGAGCAAACCTAACCTTCTTGGTTGTTTCGTAGTCGCTAGGGAGACCACCCGGGGTAAACCCATTTCCGCTCGAAATATGTCCACAATCGAACGAAAAATGGTAACGCGAACTAGATACGGCGTGAATGATCTGATCACTGTTTTTCACACGATGCTGCCACCTCTGAACTGACACCTCAAAGAGACAAAAAAGGAACAAAAGGGTGGCGGGGCGAGGAAGCAACTGCACTGTATCAGAGAAATTAAAACCGTTGTTACAGTTTTGAGAGTATGTTTCTGATGAAAAGATCGAACTTAAGCAAGGGTTAACACGCAAAAAATGAGGGCAACGAACACATAATACTTAAACAGCTGCTATTTTGAATACGCATTAGAACTACTCAGCATGGGGTATCGAAGTCATTATAAGAATTGAAGGGCGGCTCAGTGATGGAGGGTGGTTCCGTAGTTGTATATGTTGTATATATGCATGTCACATGAATATTATATATATATATATATATATATATAT